>PVKE010003359.1:40284-73090 GCA_004027555.1 Craseonycteris thonglongyai | reverse complement strand
GTCAATGGTGTCCCGCTTTACCAATGTTAAAATCTGATTACCCATGTTTGCAGGAAAGGGAAACCGGGATCTCAAGGTAGGGCTCGAACATCAATCACAAGTAAATGCGCCATAGAGCTCTGCGCATGCGCCCAGGAAGCCCAGCCCCCTCAGGCCACCAACCCCGCCTCTCTGCCAATCACCAACATGGCCGCCCTGGCGATAGCCGCTCCTGCCCGGCACCAACGTGACGGGTCCTGACGTCATAGGACGGCGCCAGTCGTCCCACAGGCTGCACGTGGGCTCGGATTTGGGAGCTTTTCAGGCTGGGCCATGGATACACCGCTGAGGCGCAGCCGGCGGCTGGAAGGCCTGAACCCTGAATGCCCCGTGAGCCCCACCTCAGTTTTGCGGGCGAGACGGGCCCTTGTGGAGTTTGAGTCGAACCCAGAAGAACCTAGGGAGCCCGAGTCTCCTTGGAGTGTGCGGCAACCGGGCCACGGGTCCTCCCGACGTCAGCCGGAGACGTGCCCGGAATCACCCAGTCTAGGGCAAGGGGCAGGCTTGGGATCCCCCCGAAGAGAGCCGGATCCAGGCCCAGGGTCCCCCCAAAGTCAGCAATATCCAGGCCTGGAGTCGCCCCGAGGACAGCGGGAGTCAAGTCCTGAATCCCTCCTCCGAGGTCAGCTAAAGCCAAATGGGGAGTCGCCAAAGCTCTTCCAGAGCCAAGAGGAACCAGACGCGGAGTTGGCCCAGAGTAAGGACGAGCTAGCCCCGGGGTCCCCCCGACATCAGTTGCGGCCGGGCCCAGTATCACCAGAGCCTTACCCCGGTCAGCCAGCGCCGGGTCCAGAGCCCACGCCTCCTCTACAGAAGCTGACACCCCAGTCCCCCGGCTCCCAGGGGGATCAGCAGCAGCCGAGAAGAGACGGCCTGGGGCCAAAGAAGCGAAAGGGATCCTCTGAACAGGCCCTAGCGTCCAAGAAGCTGAAGGAGGAGGTGGGGGTTCCTATAATCCCGAAGGGAAAGCCCAAGTCTGGGCGGGTGTGGAAGGACCGCAACAAGAAGAGGTAAAGTGGGGGGCAGCTGGGCCGGGGTGGGGTTCTCTAGTGTTGGGGCGCCAGTGCAGCCTGGAGACAGCTCACACGAACTGGTCATTATAATTGCATGTGGTAGAATGCCCTGCGACCCCAGCGAGGGGGAGAGCGTGGTTCTTTCTGTGCTTTCCTCCGCAGGCTCTCTCTGGATCTCCTATAGCACCCTGTGTATGTGTGTATTCAGTTAGCAGGCATTTGCCTTTGCCTGTCCTCTCTAGTGAGGGAGGCAGAAGCAAGTAAATCAGCTGTGACTTGATACAAAGCAGTGAGGTCTTCACCCGGTATTACCTGTTACAGTTATTTGCCTTTGTGATAAAAAAATATTCCCAGCACTGAATACATAGGACACTGCTAAGCACATTAGTAATGAGCTTTGGCCTGGGGATGGCCTTTCAGACAGGGGGGCCAGCATGCATCATGGCATTTAATCTGCATGTTCGCTCTGTGAAGCAGCAGGCTTATTCTCACTTAACATATGAGGAAACCAAGGCACTGCAGAGAAACAAGGGGTGAACAGGCCATATAGGATGAAAGCAAAAACCAGGAAGGAGGCTGTTGCAGCCGAATTAAAACACCTTCATAATCTGCACATGGGTCTTGTGGATCGGGGCCAAAGGGCCATCAAATTGAAGTTTGGGATCTTTGAGGAACAAGCTTTAGTGGGGCGTGAGGGAGCCCAGAGACGGTAGAAGCAGCACCTGCTCCAGGAGGTGTCCCAGCAAAGAGGGAATATGGAGGGAGACAGTCACAGCTGGGCAGGCCTGGCTGCAGCCCCGTCTTCCATGCTCATCCCAAATGCCACCTTCTGCGCCACACTCCTTTGCTATGCCAGCTCCCTTCTCTGAATGGGAGCGTTTATTGAGCACCTACTATATGCAGAGCTGTGCTAAGTGCTTCTCAGGCCGAGTCTCCTTTAATCCTCCCACCGCCCTTTGGAATGGGGACGATTCTTGGCTCCATTTAACATGGGAAAGTGCTGCAACTCAGAGAGACTACCTTGTCCAATGTCACACAGGTGGTAAGGGGGGGATTCGGGCCTTGTAACTCAAGCCTGTCTTCCTTCAATCTCCAGGTAAAGCAACACTCTGAGACTGCACTGCCCTCCCTACTCAATACATTAGCCCCCGCCACCTGTGGCTATTTAAGTTCAAATTGATCAAAATGAAATAAAGTTAACAATTCAGTTCCTCGGTCACACCAACCGCATTTCAGGGGCTCAGTAACCCGTGTGACAAGTGGCTTCCTGATTGGGCGGCCTCGGTGTGAAGCTGCCCACCAGCACCGAAAGTTCTCGGCAGTGCTGCTGTGGAGAGATGCAGCCTGTCCTGTGGCTCTTGTGTCCACGGCCCCCGGCCTGGTCCATGGGGCTTTCTCAGAGCCCCGTTTGCTGTCAGAAGTCCATGCGCAGCCCCTCTTCCGCAGGCCCCTAGGGACGGGGAGGAGGAGCAGTGTGGGGGTGTGCGGGGATCAGGGGCAGAGTGTGGGGAGGGGACAGAATCAGCCTGGAGGTGGACAGGCTATGTTTGCCAGACTCCTGTGGAGCAACAAGGGGAGAAAACGGCCCAGAAGAGCGAGATTGGCTCGTCCTGGCGGATGGGAGCAGGCCCTGCCCTGGGCGTGTCACAGCCTTCAGAGGCTGGGGCCGGACCGCTGACCTGCTGTGACAAGTCAGGACACCATGTCATGGACAGGCATGAACAGGAACTCATCCGGAAGTTCAGAGTTGGTGGGGGAGGTAAAAATGCCACCGTGAGAGGATCTGCTGAGGAGAAAGGGCCACGGGACACCCCTGCTAGTTCAAGGAGAAAGACAGGCAAGGGGAGTGCAGCGTCATGAGCCCCGCGTTCTCATCACCAGCTTCCACCGTCCTCGACATCTGACTGGTCTGGCTGCATCTTGCTCCCTGGCTTCTTTGTCTTCTGTTTTGTTTCCAGGATATTTTACAGCACGTCCTAGGCATGCCCTTGCACCCATACGTGCTTGTGGTCTGCATTGTCACAGAAATAATCCCTTTCTCCGATGTCTACACAGTCCCTGTCACACTTAAGAAAATCAAGACTCTTCCTGATGACCTGCTGTGCCCGTTCATGGCCGCCCCAGTCGGGAGTGAGCCCCATCCCGGGGGGCATTCACGCCCTGGCCGAGTGCTCTGCAGAAGAGCAGCCCTATGGCCAAGGCTGTGTGGCCTGGATTCTATTCACAAGCAGGGATCCGGCAACAAGGTGGCCTTAGGCAGTTATTTAACCTCAGAGCCTTGGTTCGCTCCTGTGCACAATGGAGAGAACAAGAGTCCCCACCTCTGAGGCCCATAACCAGGGCTTAAGGGGCAGCCCGCGTGTGTGATCAGAGCCCTTTCTTGCCCTGAGTGTCTGCAGGCCTGGAGGGTCAGCTACCTGGCACACCGGCAGGTGGGGTTCAGGGGAAGAAGGCCCGGAGCTGAGAGGAGAGGGCACGAGTGTGGCCCATGGACTCCATGCGTGCCGCTTCTCCCCCATCCAGGTTCTCCCAGATGGTGCAGGACAAGCCCCTGCGCACATCTTGGCAGCGCAAGATGAAGGAACGGCAGGAGAGGAAGCTGGCCAAGGACTTTGCCCGACACCTGGAGGAGGAGAAGGAGAGGCGCTGGCAGGTGAGGGCTGCCGGCCAGGCTGCAGCTGGAGCTCAGGGCCTGAGCCGGTGTCCGCTGTGACGGACCTGGCGGGAGGGGGAAGCTGGCACAGATACCCAGGAGGCAGCTGACTTGGCCAGTAACCTTCCTCGGACTTGAGGGCCCCAGGGAGGCAGGGAGCTTGGGGCTCGATGAAGCTCCAAGATGGGGCAGAAGCCCAGGACAAAGCCCCCCAGGGCCCTCACTGGTGATAGGAACATTCAGGCTTGCAGATTGTGGCTGTCATTCTCCAAGAGGTGGCACCACACATCAGCGAAGTGGATGCTTTGTCCCTGATGCTCATCCCAGGGCCAGAGGAACTCCCATTAGAAGCTCATGCCCAACCTCTTCAGCCTCCAGGAAGCCCCAGCAGGCTACTCAGAGAAAGCGAGATGGGGGCCCTGGCCTGTGACCACCCCATCGGGACTGGGGTCAGACACATGGCCCCAGCCTGTGGCCGCAGCCTGAAGAGTCAGATGTCTGGCTTGTGGCCGCAGCTTGAGGAGTCAGACACCTGACCTATGGCTGCAGCCTGGTCACTGAGCGGGGGAGGGGGTCAGCCACCAAGGTCGTGTAGAAGGTGTGGCCACCGCCTTGTGTGGAGGCTTTATCTCACTTCCTGTGTGGCCCTGGCTCCCTCTTAGGCAAGACAGCCTTCTCACTGCCCTGAACCCAGACCCTCCCCTGATGCTGGGAGCCCAAGTCTCACTTCCCCTTTCCCTCCAGGGGACCCGGCCACCTACTCCCCTGAGTCACCAGAGCCAAGAGACACCCCTGGCCACACAGCAACCTCAGGGCCTACATCCCACCCTGGCCCCACCAGGGTCAGCCGTCAGGAAAGCCCTGGGCTTCCCATTCCCAAGACAGACCCCATCTAGATCCATCCCTTCCGTACTGTTCAAGCGCTGTACTTGTATTCACTCACGTATTCCTCAAAACAAGCTATGTGATCATCTTCACCTTAAAGATGGGGAAGTTGAGGCACACAGCGGTCCAACAACTTGGCCAAGGTCACCCATTTAGGAAGTAGCAGAGTCGGGATTTGAACCTGAGCCTCTCTCTGCAGCCTCCACCTTGCCCAGCCCTCCTCCAGGCCTTGTGTTCTCAGGGCTTCTTGGGGAGAGAGGGAGGCTGTGAGGGTGGGAATGAGGGAAGCAGCCCACCCCTTCTCCCTGGGTACTTGGTGAGGCGGGCAGGCCTGGGGCCACTGTCTGCATGTGCCTGTGTTTCTAGGTAGGAGGCACCTGTGTCTAAGGCCTGGCCCTCAGCTGCCTGTCCAGGCACCCACCTTCTCAAGTGGGGTCAGGACCTTCCCACCACAGTGGGCCGCTGGTTCCATAGGCACGGGGATTGTTTCCTTCCCGGCCCTCCGCGCGCATACCACCAGGAACGATAGAGACCCAGGCTAAGAGCCCCGCACCCGGACTTGTGCTAGCTCCCCCTCGGGGGCCTGAACGGCCAGGGCGGCCTTGGCTCCCACACCCACAGCCCCTGCCCCTGTGCATTCCAGGAGACGAAACAGCGCCGAGCCGAGAACCTGAAACGCCGCCTGGAGAACGAACGCAAGGCGGAGATCGTCCAAGTGGTGAGTGCTGTCCTGCCGGGGGTAGAAAGGGTGGGGGTGCATGCCAGGTGCCCAGCACCCAGTCTCCTGCTGCCCCCCCCTGAGACTCCAGCCACACTCATGCCCTCCCCTCACCCCCCAGATCCGAAACCCAGCCAAGCTCAAGAGGGCCAAGAAGAAGCAGCTGCGCTCTATCCAGAAGCGGGACACGCTCGCCCTGCTGCAGAAGCAGCCGCCCCAGCGGCCGGCCGCCAGGGACTGAGCTCAGGACAGCCCAGAGGACCCTGCAGCCAGCCCCCTTCACGGGCCGCTGTCACCGCCTCTGCTGGACCCCGCAATTCCAACGCTGGCTCCACAACAGGGACCCCACCCCAGACGGGGCTCAGCCTGTGCGGGCTTGTGGGACAGAGGCCCAGGAGGGGACCTGGGACCTGGCGGAGATCGGGGGCAGGGAGAGGGTCAGCTCTCTCCACCCCGCTTCTCCTCCAAGTGCCTTCAAACCAAGGAGGGTAAATCCTTCTGGATCCTCAGGGAGCCGGTGCCTGGAGCATGACTCCCCAAACTGTGCATGTTCTGTCTCAAGGCCGAGTGCCGCCCCGGCCAGGGGGCCGGCAGTCAGGAGCCCAGCTCCCCACAGCTTCCCATGGCTGCTTTGGTACCGCTGTACCCCGCTGACCCCATCACCTAGCCAACTGAATCCAGCGCCACCCACTTCTCAACGCTGACAGGCGAAAATGGGGAGGTTGCAGGGAGCGGGCTTTGTCTCTAGCACGACCCCCTTTCCAGTTCCCGACTCTGCAGAAGCCCCGAAGATCCAATGAACTGCCTGTCCAGTCTGAACACAAGTATTTATTGAGCGCCTGCTGTGTGCAGGTGTAGTTCTAGGTACCAGGGGAAACGCAACAAACTAAACCCCTGCCCTCAAGGATCTTTCATTCTGATGTAGAAAACAATAAACAAGTAGAATGTACTGTGTCCAGTGGGGAAGGTGCTGTGGGTAAAGCAGGGGAGGGCTGGGAGGGGACCCGGGGGTGGTGGTACAGTGGGGTGTCCGCTCTGGCAGCTGTACATCTGTCCAGGCTGCTCCTGCCACTGGGATTAACCAGTGAGCCAGCCAGCCCCGCCTCCAGGGACCTCAGCCTGGGGGTGGCTCAGGGAGCACTGGACCAAGAGTTTCTCTTCCACTGATGTTTCATGTGCCCCACGTTTACTGGCACCAGCTCTGTGCCAGTCTCTGTCCTCAACTTTGGCCGGTAGACAAAATAGACGTGGTGCAGTGGACGTGCAGTGACAGATACAAGTTACCCCTCCCGTCTATAGATGGGTGGTAGGTGCCCAGCGCTGTGTGATCAGCAGGTGGGTGCAGCCAGATGGCCAGCTTTGCCCTCGGGGAATGCCATGGGACACCAGGCGTGCACAGGTCCCTGATGAGCCAGGAAGCGTCATGTTCCTTGACCTCAGCAGCTGCCATGCACATGCAAATACTACAGACAGAAGACCTTCAGTAAAGATGCCCATTGCGCTATGATTAGCCTGCTTTGCCCACCTTACAAACACTGGGCAGTGCTGGACCAGAAGGGGAGAGATGGGCCTTCCCACAGTTATCTCTTAAGTACCTTGGGTGTATGACAGGGTGTTCTTTCCGTTACTAAATAATAATTGGATAGGTAACGCTTAACGGTCAGCATGCAGACTGTACTTTGGGCAGGTTATTAAACTTTTCACCTCCATTTACTCATCAGTAAAAATTGGGGCTATAAAGCCTGCCCCTCCAGAGTGTGGGCTAAAGCATCCAGCTCAAATGCTACAGTGACAAGGTTAGACTGGAACCATGGTCCCCAAACCTTTCCAATCTCACTTTTCTACTCCCCAAATACATCCCTGGCTTAATGTAAAAATACCCTCCCCCTCCCCGTCATCTGGTTAAGCTCGGAGAAGATGTGCTCGCCTGTGCCTGCAAGCGTCCATAGGCCTGACGCTCCAGACCAGCAACACCGACTGATGTGGTCTCCTGGGGGCGGATCTCGACACCCCTGCCCCACATGATGGATCAGAGGGAGTCCAGATGGATCCCTAGAGGACTCAACAGTCAAGTTTGGGAAGTACTGCTTTAACTCCACTTCTGAAAAAATTTCAGAGTCACTCCAGGTGCTTTAAAATGCAGATTCCTGGGCCCTGCCTTTTGAACTAAGATCCGGGAGGCCAGAGCCGGTATCTACATTTTAACGACGGGTGCCTTCGGGATGTTTTGCACTGGATCCCAGCCCTGCCTTGTCTTCTGGGGAGAATGGCAAGGCTGTGGCTTTGGAGACAGCTCATCTGCTCTAACAGGAAGGGTTGCTCCGCGCCGGGTTCAGGGGCCCCCTCTCGTCCTGGGATCGGGCCCGACCCCTCGCAGGGGACGCAGCGCGGCGGCCTGGCAGCCAGCTGAGCAGGCGCGCCTGCCAGAGCGGGAGGGCGGCGGCGGTGGAGGGGCGGCGGCGGCGGCTACCGCCCAAGCCCAGGTCGCTGTCGTCCACCAGCACGCTCTCCAGCACGCTGCGCAGCGAGTGCCGCAGCTTGCGCAGCACGTCGGGGCAGGTAAACACGTACAGCAGTGGGTTGATCACGCTGTTGATGAAGGCCAGGCTGGTGACGAAGGGCAGCCCGCGCCACACGAGCGGCCGCAGCGCCGCGTGGCTGTGCGCGCGCGCCTCCAGCAGGCTGAAGACGTGGTAGGGCCCCCAGCAGAGCGCGAAGGCCGCCACCACGGCCGCCACCAGGCGCACGAAGCGGCTGGGCCGCAGGCGGCCGCGGTGGCGCAGCTGCAGGCTCACGGCCACGTGGCTGGAGGCGATGATGGCCAGCGGCACCACGAAGGCCAGCAGAAACTTGCTGATGGCCAGGGCCGCCTGGCGCGAGTTGCACGTTGCGTCGCGGTCGGGCCCCGGGCTCAGGAGCAGCACGTTGTAGTAGCACATGATGCGCCCATCCACGCGCGGGATGGTGTCCCGGAACACGAAGTAGGGTACGGTGTTGAGCATGGCCAGGGCCCAGAGCCCCAGGCAGACCCGGTGGGCCGCAGCCACCGAGCGATGGTTCTGCGCCCACACGGGCCGCACCACCTGCAGGCAGCGGTCCAAGCTGATGGCGCTGAGCAGGAAGCCGCTGGCGAACATGTTCAGGAAGAAGATGGAGGAGTGCAGCTTGCAGAAGGTGGTGCCCAGCTTCCACGAGTGGCCCACGGCCAGGAAGTAGGTGAAGAACGGCAGGGTGGTGGTGGCCAGCAGGTCAGACAGCGCCAGGTGCAGCACCCAGGTGGTGACCACGGTCTGGCGCATGCGGCAGCCCACCAGGAAGAGGATGAGTCCGTTCTCCACCAGGCCCAGCAGCGAGGCCAGCCCGTGCAGCAGCACCGACACGTGGTCCATGTAGCGCATGCTGGAGTTGCTGTGGCTTTGGAGGCGGCTCATCTGCTCCAGGAGGGGACAGAGCGGCTTCATCGTGTCGTTGGCCATCATGGCTGGTGCTGCGGTGGAGACAGGGAGGCACTGAGGTGGGCGGAGCCCGGCAGTAGGGGGCCCCGGGCCCCTGAATGGTATGGACGAGGCCCCTGGGGATCAGTAAAGTGGAACAAAGGCAGTAAAGTATGGGCAGTAAGGCTCCCCAACCTGCTCACTGTGCAGCCTTGAGCAAGCCACTTAACCTTTCTGAGCCTGTTTCCTCCTCAGAACAGGACCTCGCCTCAGAGGGTTGTTGGGAGAATGAAATGATATCTATACTAAGCATTTAGAACAAAGCCTGGCACCCTGGAGCGCTGCATCATGTTGTTGTAATTATTGACCAGATAACCTAAGGTCACATGGAGAAATAGGAACTGGGTCAGGCCAAGTAGGACCCCCTTCTCCCAGTCCCCAGAGAGCTGATGCATGATGGACATCCCACCTAAAGGGCTGGAGGGTTCCACTGGCCTGGGGGATGGGAAGAGTCTATACCTTTAAGGGATGCTCCTCCCCAACCCACAGCACCTGGCCTCTCTACAGATTCTGGGGCCCCTTGCTCTGGTGTTGCTGGCTGGTTGGGTGTGTGGACTGCAAACAGTGCGGCCAGCCCTCCTGTGAGAGCTGGAGAGGAAATAAGATAAGAGCGGGGAGAGCACTAAGCAGGAGGAACTACCAGATTGGGACCAGGGAGGTGGGGGCCAAGACCTCACCCCTGCTCTGCCTGCCCCAGGAAACCCAGCGCATTTATTCATTTATTCACTCAGGCCCTCAGGCAACAGGTGTGAACTGAACGACTACTCGGGCAAGTGCTGGAGAAGCGGACAATGTGCAGATAGCCCACGGAACCTGAGACCGTCTGCTGTGAAACCTGTGACCGCAGTGAGGACGGAGGACACGGGGCGTGGGACCCAGGCGTGAGGAGGTCCGGCTGTCCTGGGCCCCCACAGCACGCCGGGACTGTGGCTGGTCCCTTGCTCACAGCCCTACAAGAAAGGTGCCGCGCCTTCTCTCCGTCCCCTTTAGCAGATGAGAAAACTGAGACTCGGTTGTTTGCATAACCTGCCCAAAGCCACCCACACACGCAGGCGCATGGAGAAGCAGCCACTGAGCACTCAGCCTGCCCTCTTTCCTGCCCCTCTGCTCTAAGGAAGAGATGATGGAGGGAGAAGGGAAGGAATGAGGGGGTGTTCCATAGTGTCTTCCAGGGGAGCGCTGTGGGCTGGGATGAGAACGCCCACCCCTCCTCCAAGGAGCACGTTCCTTTGTAGTGGGAGGTTCCGGGATACGAAAGGAGAATTTTCCCAGCAGATGAGCCCCTTGGAGCTGGGGCCGTGCAGGTGGGTGGGTGGGGAGCGGTCGGGCCCATGCCCCCCGGGGAAAGCTTCTGCTTCCTGAGCTTTGGAATTTGTGGAGCAATCACACTGACATCAACCTCTGACACCCCGTTTTTCAGAAGAGGAAACAGGTTTGGAGAAACCGCAACTGGCCCCAAACTGGCCCAAGGTTCCTCAGTGGCGGTGGCGGAGCTGGGCAAGCAGACGGACCAGTGCCGGCCCCTCTGTGCACTGAACCCCCACTTCGGTCCTGCGGCGGCATGTCCGTGTGTCCCCATGGGAGCACCGGCTTGCTGCACCCTGGGGACCGTTCCGCTGGCTGCAGGGAGTCAGCCCCAGCCTCCAGGGCTCTGAGGAAGCCCAGCAGCTGGGGTCCCGCATTGGCGGGGAACACAGCGTTTGCAATCAGAGGCTTGGCTTTGGATCCCAGATCCTCGACTTCCTGGCTGGGTGACCTGGGGTCAGTTGTCCTAAGACCACCGTGTAACCGTCCCGCCCAGGTTGCTTGGCGTTGTGGGTGGAATGAAAAGCTAGGCTGGCCGGCTGTTGTGCCTGGCACCTGGTTAAAGCCTGAGAAAATGCAGGGCTTCCCAACTCTGAGCAGCAGGTCCCCTCTGGTCTTTGGTACACCCACCCTTCTGCCACCTAGCTGGTGACAGTCCTCTCCCCTGGAAAACCTGTGCCTTCTCTCATGGGTCCAGAGCGGACACTAGGCTGCCCAGCCCCTGGGCCAGCACCTTCTTACCTGGGCACCGAGGGAGCTCAGGGTGCCGGCCCTGGAGGCAATCAGCTCCCGGAGCAGAGACAAGAGGTACCGACTGGGCAGCAGGAGGCAGGGGAGTGAATGAGCAGAGGGAGGAAATCGCTGTCAGCCCCAGAGCGTGTGCGCGTGTGCGCGTGTGTGCATGTGGGGGATGGGACAGCGGACAGTGAGGTGTCCCACTGGTGTTCAAGTGGCATTCACCTCCGTCGATGGGGAAGGGACAGAGCTGGCGGCCCCTGCTCACCCCTCCCCGCTTACAAAGAAGACCTCACAGAGGCCACTGCAAATGTGTGGGGGGAGACAGGCACGTGCCTGAAAGTGTGAGCTACGTGTGCAGCGACGGTGCTTTGGAGCGTGACCGGTGTGTAGAAGCACGCGAGGCAGGGCCTGTCTTGTCCACCTGTCTCACGCCCTGAGCCACCCTGTCCTGGCTCTGCTCCTCTGATGGGCAGCGTGGCCAGGAAGGCTGGGCGGGGGTCCTGGCTGCCCACGCTGCACCTGCAGCCCCTCTAGGAGGTGAACCACGTCCCCTAGGGACCATCTGCAAGCAGAGCAACGGCGCCAACACCCAGCCCTCGCTCACAAAGCGCCCGGGCCGCAGCGGGCGCTCGGGAACGCCAGTTTCTTTCCCCTCCGGGGGAAAAGCGGGTGTGGATGCAGGGCGAGGGCAATCAGCTCGTGCTCAGAGCCGGCTCAGGGCCCTGGGACAGGATGACAGAACCACGCAAGTTGTGTTAACCTGTTCCTAGGTCTCCACTCCGCTTTGCTGACAAAGCTTTCTGGGGTCAGACAGCACTCATTCCTTCAATGTCCCAGACCTAAGAGATACTCAGCAAAACATCTTAAGAGCTCAGCACCCCCAAGTCAGGGCTACGGCACTCTGCCCGCCCCCCCACCCCCCACCCTGAATGATTCTAGAAGGATCTTCCACGTAAGTACAGGCTTAATGCAAGCCTAGTGCTAAAGACAGTGGCTGGCAGACTGTCCTCCCGGGTGATGAATGAGCGCAACGTTGTGCCCGTGATGGGATAGTGTTTCTTACGGGACCCGGGAGGGCAGATCAGATAGAGCCTTGATTATCCAAGTCCTCAGCACTAAGGAAACGTCTGGTTTCCTCCAGGTCAGGGAGGGGCTCCATCGTCCAAAGGCGAGTACTTGCAGTCCCCCTAGAAAGTGGGGTGTTCCCACTCCCCTTTGGGGAAGTACTTTCCTCCCCACCCACCCTGCTCACCCATGGATGCGCTGTGAGGCCACGCAGGTAGTGTGTGTGGTGCACAGCTAAGCCTAGGCACTGTGGGGCCTGCATTAGGGGCCGGCACTGTCACACCCGGCTCTGTGACCCTACGGGCAATTCCGTCACAGCAGTAAAATTTGGGTGGTTCAGAGGTGCTCCCCTCTGCACCGCTCCTACCCCAGAGGGCAGGGTGCCTGTTTGGACTAAGAAAGGACCCCCCTTCGCTGCTGTGAACACATCTGAGCACTCGTGTGGCGGGCTCGGCATGGGCACAGCCCTCCCTTGTGCAGTGAACCACCTGCACAACTGGTCCGAACAGCTTTGCTCAGGAGGGTCTTACCTGAAACCCTCCCTCCTCTGCCCCCTCCCTCACGCTTCCAGCAGAACCCTTTTCGAAGCTGAAACCTCGGCTCATCTGACCTTTCCTCCAACCCTTGTTTCCTATCCTGTGGTCACAGCAGTGGTCCATCTCCCAGCCCTCCCAGAGAACAGCTTATAAAAAGCTCCTAAAACAAACCAAACTCGCTCTCCCCATGAGCAGGCCCGCGGGCATTTTCTTAGGAAGGAAGTGGTGACGTGTGTTCTTGCAGGGGGAGGGGGGGCTCAGCTGCACTCTCACTCTCCCCGTGGGAACGGGCCTCCCAGCACATCTTCCCACAGCCCAGTCCCACCATGTCCATCTGAAGGGTGCAGGGTTCTGCGCCAGGGACTCCGGGAGAAGGCATCTCACAGCGCCTCGTGTAGGTTGATCTTGTTCTTTTCTTTTTTCTTTTTTTATAAGATTGATTTTATTGTTTTTGACAGAGACAGAGAGAAGGGGGACAGCCCAGAGCAGTCTCCATAGTTGTACATCATCAGTTTTCAGCATGGTTTCATTTCACACAGGTGGGTGGGGGCTGCACAGGGCAGGAACTGGGCTGGGGGCCTCCCACATGGGAAGCTCACCCCAGTTCAGCATATGGGCCTGCACAGGACGGGGCCAGGATTCGATCCTCGGTCCCCGGGGCTGCAAAGCGAGCACCTAACCTGCTGAGCCATCCCGGCTTCCCCTTGATCTTATTCTTGACCCCATTTTAGAGAGTAAGACAGAAGCCCAATTAAAAAAAAGTTTTAAAAAGTAAGAAAGAGGTCAACAAACTGAAGTTCAGAAAGAGGCCAAGCGGGACCCAAGGTTCTCAGTCAAGGGGCTCAGATGGACCGTCCCTCCCCATCAGTAAGAATAACAGTGGTCTCATTGGCATTGTGGTCTAACGACTGCCCCCTGCAGATTCTGGGCTCTGGGCTGTTTGTCAATTGTCTTCCGTAATCCGCACAGCAACCCTGCAGGTTCGGTACTGTTAGTAGCCCCATTACACAGATAAGGAAACCGAGTCACCCGGCGGGTGAGCACCTTTTCCGATGCACAGAGGAGCCGGGACCTCCCCAGGGCGGACGAGCTTGGTGCCTATTAGTCTTGGCATGAAGGTGGGATCATACCCGAGGGCCCAGGCTTCCCCTCTTGGGGGGTTTGGCGCCACTGTTCTCAAAGGCACGCTGCTGCCCTTGGCCGCGAGGCAGCTCCTTGCTCTTTCTCTGCCTCTCCAGGGCCTTGGGAGACTCGCTCTTCTCCGGGGGAAGGCTGGCGGTTGGTTAGGAAACACCTTTCTGTGTGTTGTCTAATTCCAGCCCATCGTCATCATTCTCATCCCTATTTTACAGGCGGGGGAAGGTCTCAGCACTGCTGAGCAGTGAACACAGGGTGCAATCCAGGCCACTCAGCTCCCCAGGCTGCTGCTTTCTGTCCACCTCAAGCACCCCCATCAGGGAAGGATCTTGGTTATGAGAGAAGGCAAATAAACGTAGACGGAACGATGGAATTGGAGAACCAGCACGCCAGTAGGTGGGTGTTTACTGAGAAGCAGGGTAACTCCATAGTCTCAAAGTATCTCCCCATCACATACTTGCCATTTACAAAGAGCGTCAGTAACTTTTCAGTAGAGAAACATGGCCGACCCCATCTTACCCAAGTGCTCAAATTTACATCAGCATAGGATGAAATCAGTGTGAGGAGCCTCCGGAAGAACATACTGAGAAGGTGCATTCTATGACGCCTGGGGTCTTCCTGCCTGTTATAGGCTGAACTGTTGCCCCACTCCCATTCATATGGTGAAGCTCTAGCCCATAGGACCGCAGAATGCAGTGTGTTTGGAGACAGGACCTTTAAAGCGATGACAAAGTTAAGATGAGGCCAGTGGTGTGAGCCCTAATCCAGTCTGATGATGTCCATGCATGAAGAGGAAATTTGGACCCACAAAGACATACGGTACCAAGGACACAGTGAGAGGGTGGCCTTCTGCAAGCCAAGGAGAACGGCCTCAAAAGACACCACACTTGCTGACACCTTGATCTTGGACACCCACCTTCCAGAACTGTGAGAGAAGAAATACCTGTTTAAGCCACCCAGTCTCTGGTATTTTGTCATATCAGCCCCAGCAAATTAATACACTGTCCATAATGCTCAACCTGAGTCAGGAGGAAACAGCAGACAAACCCCATTCTGCACAGTAACTGACCCGCACGCCCCAAAAATGTCAAGGGTAGGAAAGACAACAGAATGGCTGTCCCAGATGTCAGGGTGACAAAGATACGCAATGCTGACCATGGACTGGATCCTGGTCTAGGACAAAAATCTCCCTCCTTTGCTGTAAAAGTCATCTTTAGGACCATTGGTGGGTTGAAGGTTTGTAGATTACACAGGTATGTTATAACAATATTGGTTTTCTGATTTTGATCGTACTGTGGTTACTTGTTTTTTAAAAAGCATACGGTACAGTGTGTGTTTGTGGGTAAAAGAGGAATTAGTCATGTCCGGCAACCAGCTCTCAAATGGTATGGAAAAAAAAGAAAGGGGACAGGAGGGAGGGAGAGAGAGAGAAAAGAAGGAGAAGAAGAAGAGGAGGAGGACAGAGAAAGGAAAAGAGAAAAGGAATGTGCACAGAGAGAGCCAAAACAAACGTAAAAAGAACTTATTTGAGGACTCTAAACCATGTCATAACTAATGACGTACAACTATGGACACTGCTCTGGGCCGCCGCCCCCCCCCCCCGCCCCCTCTCAAACAACAAATCTTTTAAAAAAGTATTTGAGGAATCTGGGCAAAGGATATAGGGAAATTCTTTGCAATAAGTGTGAAATCATTTCAAAATTAAAACCTCCCATTGTCCCTTAGGAAACAAAAAAATCACTCCGCAGCCGCTTCTCCCCACCAGCTGCATCCCCTCTGTCCCTGCCCAGCTAGCCCTTCCCTCTCTGGGAACCAGCTTGCTCTGGTCCCCGTCCCAGTCCGAGCCAGGCGTTTCATCTCTCCCACATAGAACTCATCACACCCGTGATCTGTCTCTCAATCTTCCTGTGAGGTAAGCATTAGCAGCCCCAATTCATGCGTGAGAAACCCAAAGCTCAGAAACATGACGTGTCGGTCACAGCGCTGGGCTGTGCTGGGACCAGACGCCCAACGACCCGGTCACAGGCTCTCCCTGCTGCTGCAGACGAGAACCCCAGGTTGACGAGCACTTGCCAAGCCCTGGGCTAAGCCGGGCATGAGATGAGGGTGGTGACCTCCCTCAGAGGATGACCCCCAAGGGGCTAACGTGAGCCAGGTCGCCTGGCTCACCAGCGCTGTCGATTGAGATCCAGTCTTCTTGTTGTGTCTAATAGACTTCATTGCTTAGAACTGTTCTAGATTTGCAGAAAACCTGAGACGAAAGCCCAGAGAGTCCCCAAGTCCCCACTATCATTAACATTAGGTGAGGAATGTGCGTCTGTTACATATCAATGTCTCCCGTGAGGAATGTGTGTTTATTACAGTGAATGAGCCAAGGTTGATACATTGCTATTAACTAACGTTCACGTCCTTAGCGTTCACCTAACATCCTTTTTCTGGTCCCGGATCCCAGCCCGCAGGCCAGGTGACATTTAGTGGTCCGTGCCCATTAGGTTTTATTGGTAATAGCCATGGTCGGATGGGTTCCCAGGAGAGTTCTAATGAGGCGCTCCTGACTCACCTGGCCCCCCTCCGACTGCAAGCTCCACCGGCAGAGCCGTGAGGTGGGGGGGATTGCCCTGCCAGCCCCTAAAGCCCTACCTGAGGAGTGAGGTGTGAACGAACCAGCTTGCTGCCCACCTCCGCTGCCCCTGCGGGTCCACCCGGGCGGGAGGCCCTGGAGAACCTGACCCGGCAGGGAGGGGCTGGGGAGGGACTTGGGGGGACAGGGCAGTGGGCCTGAGGCCTTGCAGGTGGCCTCCCAGCCCTGGCTCCACCCCCACAGCCCACCTGCAGTCTCATCTTTCTAGAAAGCCCCCTCTTCCCCAGCCAGACTCAGCTGAGCAGCATGGAGCCCCAGCTGTGAGGCAGGAAGCCAGGGTTGAGGGGCAGCTTTTGGAGCAGCCCCTCGGAGCCCCGAGCAGGCCTGGAGGGCACCTTCCCCCGCCTTCGGGGCAGGAGTTTCACCAGAACCCCTGGTGGCCAAGTGGACACCCTCCTGCCCCCTCAGGTGGGCCCCCTTTGCCCTGAGAAGTTCGCACTTGCCCCCTCCCCCATATAAGGCTGGTGTGAGGGGAGGGGCCGTGCTGGGGTCTGTGGAGGAGCTGATGGCAGAAGCCGTGGTCATGGCCGGAGGTCCCTGTGTGGCCCTGCTCCTGCTGGCCGCTCTGGGGCTGGGTCAGTGGCCACACGCCGAGCCTGGGCCCCCAGGCCTGCAGCACAGCTACGACTGTGGGGTGAAGGGCATGCAGCTGCTGGTGTTGCCCCAGGCAGGCCAGACGGTTCGCTTCAAGGTGGTGGGTGAGTGCCCAGACCCCGTCTTCCTGGCCCACGGTGGGGAGCTGGGACCCTTCCTCCATAGCAGGAACAGGAAGAGTAGGGGCCTCCCTCCAGCCTGAGGGTGCCCCCCACCCCGCTCTGCCACCACCTACCGAGGAAGGCTCGTTCCCAACCTCCATGTCCCTGGTCACCCAGGGCTTCTACCGGGGGTCACCGGGCCATCGCGCTGGGGTGGGGGGCACAGGCTTCGCCTCTGTGACCACGCCCTGCTGACGCCCAGGCTGCTAGTCCCCCAACCGCTGAGTGGCGGGCCCTCGTGCGTCTGGCCTGCTATATTGAAAAGGAAGGTGGGCTTGCAATTAGGGTTTGACTGTGCAGCTTCTAAGCTGTGTGCTCTTGAACAACCCCCTTCCTCATCTGTAAGATGGGAAAGAGGACCCCAGCCTCGCCGTGTGGTCTGAGCGGGGCTGCAGACGGGGTGCCGGCACCCAGAGAGGGTGAGCAGCGAGCAGGTGTCCCCAAGTGACTGCAGTAGTCAGTTCACCTGGCAAACAGGCTCAGCCCTCTCAGGTCCTCGTGTTGCCCCTCATTGTGTGCGCCTGGGAAGCTCAGCCACCTGCCTCCTCCCCAGAAGGTAGATGACTAAGTGCGGAAGAACCGATGTCAAATGCTCGGCCCACCACCCGAGACCCAGGGCTCCCTCCGCCCTGGGTTTGTTCCTGCCCGCTGCTATGTGTGCTCTACAGGGAACCCAAGCCAGAAAGATCCTGAGACAGCTCGGCACCCATCCCCCACAGGCATAGACACTGAGACCAGAGAGGGGAAGGGTTTACCCCAGACCGCACAGCAAGCCAGTGACACAGCTGAGGCTGGAACCCGGGTTTCCTGTTCATCAGTGGGAGCCTTCGCAGTTCCCCAACAACTCCCGGCTACAACCTCAGCCTCCCTGGCCCCTCCCCTCCACCCCCTCTCTCCTCCTCCACCCCAGATGAATTCGGGAACCGATTTGAGGTGAACAACTGTTCCATCTGCTACCACTGGGTCACGGCCAAGCCCCAGGGACCAGCCGTCTTCTCTGCAGATTACAAAGGCTGCCACGTGCTGGAGAAGGTAGAGGCCCCTGGCTGTCCTGGGGGACAGTCCCAGGGCTCTGGGACCGGCTTGGCCTAACACAGTGTCAGGCTGGGGAGGTGGGCGCTCAAGATCACGCAGTGAGCTGGTGGATGGGGCTGCCCTGAGCACCAGCAGGTCCTGGGACCACCCCCCAAGTCCAGCTCCCCACCTCACACCCGTCTGGGCTCTCACAGACCCCTCCTCTACCTGGATGCTGGGTGGCCTCCCCCAGCTGATCCCCTGTGGTCTTCCCACCTGCAGGACGGGCGGTTCCACCTGACAGTGTTCATAGAAGCTATGCTGCCCAGTGGCCGTGTTAATGTAGCACAAGATGTCACTCTGATCTGTCCCAAACCTGACCACACCTGGACTCCAGACAGCCACCTGGCTCCACCTACCACATTCTCCCTTCCTACCCCTCAGACTCCTCCCCTTCGCCCCATCCCAGAGCACAGCTCCGTCCATTCAACCCCTGCCTCGCTGTCCCTTGGATCTAGACCCACCCACCCCACCACGGTTCGCCCCCAGTGGGGCACCTTGGAGCCCTGGGGGGCTGACAGGCCAGCTGACACAGGTATGTAGGATGCCTCTGTGTATATACACCCTGTGTCAGGCCCTCTGCAGTATCAGGGGGCTGATAGCCCTTCCCTGAAGCCACCTCCCTCCATTTCCCTGGGAGTCTGCTGCCCACTTGGCTCCTTCTCACATCCTCACCGCTGTCACCAACCCTAGGTACCTATCTGTCCCCGGAGCAGTGCCAGGTGGCCTCTGGGCACATCCCCTGCCTAGTGAGAAGTTCAAAGGAAGCCTGCCAGCAGGCTGGCTGCTGCTATGACCACACCAGAGAGGTTCCCTGTTACTATGGCAACACAGGTACCACTTTCCACACCACGCCTGGTCACATCCTCTGAATCCTAAAGCCACAGGCGGGTTTCCTCTTCCACCCCACCCCCCAACACTGGCCCCGCTTCACACCCTGTGCCTGGGACAGTCTGTCCCTCAGAAGGGGCTGCAGCAGAACTCATGAGACAGCGGGGACCACGTGTCCCAGCTCGCCTCACAACAGTCGTCTGGGGAACTAGTCACAGACCTACCTGTACACGTTCCCCTACCTTCGGCTCTAGAACACCCCAGTGTAGATGATAAATTAAACGGCGATCTTACTTTTAGACTGTAATTCAACCACCGTAAAGGGTTTGCTGAAGCTGACGCGGCCTGAGTGGAGAGTAAGAGAGCCCAGGTCCCTTGACTCCTGGGCTCTCACTTAAATACTGATGGTCACCAGCTGCCCCCTCCCCGCCCCCCGTGTCTCTCTGCTGGATGGACACCAACCCCCCAGGCCCTGACCAGCCTCTTTGTGTCCCAGTGACGGTCCAGTGCTTCAGAAGCGGCCACTTCATCCTGGTGGTATCCCGGGAAACAGCTGTGGCACACAGCATCACGCTGGCAGGGGCCCGCCTGGCCTACGCGCCCCCCGCCCGCTGCTCCCCGACCCGGGAGACGGGCTCCTTCGTAGTCTTCCACATCCCCCTCACCCGCTGTGGCACCACGGTGCAGGTAGGCATGGGGGCCTCGGGCCTGTGCCCAGCGCTGCCCCCCGGGAGGGCCTCACCAGCGTCTCCCCCACAGGTGATTGGCAACCGGCTCATCTATGAGAACCAGCTGGTCTCTGACACCGATGTCCAAGTGGGGCCACAGGGTTCGGTCACACGGGATGGCACGTTCCGGTGAGGGGCAGCCTTCCTCGAGAAGGCTGGGCTACAGGCTTGGGCGTGAGGGGGCACCGGTGAGCTTGAGCACAGGCTGTGGAGCCATCTGGCTTCATGTTCAAGGTCCAGGAGGCAGGTACTTCTTCTCAGAGTCCCCAGCGAGGCAGGGGGCTCACCCCTCAATCAGGGCTGATGTGAGCAGTCAGTGGGTCCTGCCGTAGCAGTACCTGCACGGCCCCGAATCCTCAGAAACTAAGCAACAGAATGAAGCCAAAAGTGTCCTCCTGGAGGCCCCAGGAAGAAGCTGAGACTGACTGTGGCTGTTGGCGCCTCCTGATCTCAGGGGTTATGAAGCCACCGATGAGGCGGAAGATCCCTGGGGCTGAGGCTCTAGGAGGGTGTGGTGGGGGGAGCAGCAGAGGGAGACCCCCTCCATGGATGGGGCCATCAGGACCGGCCCTTGGGCCGCATGCAGTCCAGGACGGCTGTGAACGTGGCCCAACACAAAATTCGTAAACTTTCTTGAAACATTGAGATTTTTCTGCAACCTTCTTTTTAGCTCATCGGCTATCATTAGTTTGAGTGCATTTCATGTGAGGCCCAAGACCATTGTCCTTCCAATGGGGCCCCGGGAAGCCAAAAGGGTGGATGCCCCTGCTCTAGACCCTTGCATTTCATTCCATGGGAGCTAGCCAGAATTCAACCCGGGGCCAGGCATTAATTCCCAGAGGAAGGGAGCTGGACAGCAGGGCGGCTGGAGCTCTCAGGAACGCACAGAGGCCTCCATCCGGGTGGGGCGCCTGGTTTGCTCCAGGCCCCACCTCCCTCTGCAGGACGTCTTCCCCAGGGGCCCCCAGGGCTCTGTCTTAAGTAGAGGTCAATGTAGCGCGCTCAGGAGCTGGGGGTGAGGTGTCTGGGGTGCTGGGCATGGCCCTACCAAGACTGTGCTAGCGAGGGACAGTAGCCCAGGGACCCACCAGCTACAGCTACAGGGACAATGACCACACGGGGGCCCCTCCCACAGTCCTCAGAGGAGGGGGTCATTGCCATTTTACCAGTGAGGAAACCTGAGGCTTAGGTTAAGCTACCTGCGCGTGGTTTCACGGCCAGGACCCACTGAGAAGACTGAACCCCGGGTCTGTCAGAGGGCAGCTCCTGGGTCTGCCCACCAGACTCAGCTGTCAGACTCCAGGGAGCCTCCAGTGTCAGAAGAGCAGGTGGGAGACTGTCAGCCCCTGGCCTGCCGCCCCCATACCTCCTGGGCCCTGCACTAGACGAGGGCCTGGCATGGCAACCTCGAGCTGTCCTGGGAAGAGGGGGTGGGCAGGGCTGCGTGTCGTCCTAGCGATTGCGTGGGGGGTGCTCATGGGCCCTGCTGGACTGGGCCCTGTTTGTTGCACCCACAGAGCCGGCACCTGATTTATCATGTAAGCAGGACACGCTGATTCTGTGTCTTCTCCCCCCACCCCCATTCTCTCACACTTGAACTTCAGGCTTCAAGTTCGCTGTATCTTCAATGCCAGCGACTTCCTGCCCCTCCAGGCATCTGTCTTTCCACCCCCTTCGCCAGCTCCCGTGACCCGGTCTGGCCCCCTGAGGCTTGAGCTGCGGATTGCCAAGGGTACAGTGTCCCCCCTGCTTTCTGTTCCTGCCCCCACTTCCCAGGTGCACAGCCCCCCATCCCCCGGGGCTCATGGGCCCCTCTCCCTGCAGACGAGACTTTCCGCTCCTTCTACCGGGAGGAAGACTACCCCATCGTGAGGCTGCTCCGGGAGCCGGTCCCCGTGGAGGTCCGGCTGCTGCACAGGACAGACCCCGGGCTGGCCCTGGTGCTGCAGGGGTGCTGGGCCAGCCCCAGCGCGAGCCCCTTCCAGCAGCCCCAGTGGCCCATCCTGGTGGACGGGTGAGTAGCGGAGCAGCCCCAGGGTCCCTCTGTGAGCCACCCTGTCTCTCGCTGTGTGGCCTCCTTGACTTCCCTCCTTGTCAGGTGTCCTTTCAACGGTGACAGCTACAGGACCCAAATGGTGGCCTTGGACGGGACAGAGCTGCCCTTCCCGTCTCACTACCAGCGGTTCACCATTGCCACCTTCGCCCTCCTGGACGCGGGCTCCCACGGGGCCCTCAGGGGGCTGGTAAGCATAGCTGTGCTCCTCTCTCTCTATATATATGTCTTAACCCTCGTAGTGCTACCTTCTGTCAGCGGTACTAGTGAGAAATGCAAAGGGTCGTTTAATAAAATGTATCACCTTAGGGAAAAAAAGGTTATGAAGCTATTGTTTTAGATATCCATATGCAGTTTTTTTAGTTTTTCACACTTTAGGTAGGACAATAACCATACATAATACAAGAAAAAATATACTAAGTTATAGCGCTTTTAACTATGGTCTAAATATGAGCCGATAGATCGGCCCGTCACACTAAAAGGGTTAAATAGCTGCGTGTTACTCTACCAGACGTAGTCAGATTTCACTGACGGGCACCTGCTAGGGTGGCTGAATTCTCATCCCAGCTGTGCGTGAAGTCCCACGCTGCAGGGGTACCGTGGGTCAGGCCTCCTGCGTGCTGCCCCCAGCCTCGTGCTTCTGGAAGCAGCGTTTCAGCCACTGGTTACGGCGGGCCAGGAAGAGAAGGCAGCCTGGTCAAGCCCCACTTCTGGAATTTCCTCTGTCAGTCGCTGGCACAGGGAGCAAGACAGCCCTCCCCAGGGCTCTGCCGTCACAGGCAGTGTTGGTGGTTCAAGCCGGGGTCCTGCCGCAAGGGGCCCCACTAGGGACCTGGGCCATAGGGAGCAGGGAGGCGTGGGTTCCCAGTTGGGAAGCCGTACACATGGCTCTACCTGGTCCACAGGGCTGCAGTCTCTCGGTCCTGATCCACATGCCTATATTGGTCCCTGCCCGCCTGGCCCGGGCCCTGGGCCTGTGTCCCTGCCTCCATGCTTCCTGCCCCTGGCACCCAGCCAGCCTCATGCCTTGACCTTGCTCTTCCGCCCAGGTTTACTTCTTCTGCAGCGCCTCTGCCTGCTCACCCTCGGGGCTGGGGACGTGCTCAGCTCACTGCAGCTCTGGGACTACGCGTGAGTCTGGGGTGAGGGACAGCGCTGGGGGGTAGTCGCATTCTTTCACGTGTCCCCAGCCTGGTCCTGGCTTCTGGGCCACTAGGGGCTCCAGAGCAGCCCAAGATGCCACTCCTCCCCCTGGTAGGACAGCGACGATCCTCGGGTCACCACAGTGACACCGCCGGGCCCCAGAACATCGTGAGCTCTCAGGGGCCAGTGGGCTTTGAGGATTCTCATGGGCAGGAGCCTACACCGGGGCCCTCAGGTACCAGGGAAGGAGGGTGAGGGGATGTCCTAGGGGCATGGTAGGCAGGGTGCACTGACCAGCCGGGGAGTCTGCAGCCATAGCGAGGTCAGGGGGCGGTGTGACAGTCAGTGGGGAGTGGCAAAGACTCTCCCCAAAGACTGCGTGGACCACGCATCTGCACCAGCCTTGAAACCCTGCCCGTCCTTCCCTCTGCAGACTCCACCCGGAACTCCAACCCGAGGCCTCTCCTCTGGGGGGCCCTTCCTCTGCTGGCAGTTGCCCTGGGCCTGGGGGTCAGTGTCTTTGTGGGCCTGAGGCAGGCCCAGGTCCAAAGGCACCAGGAAGGCAACCGGGGGTGAAGGGGCTTAATAAACATCGTCCCCAGCCTCCTGACAGCAGGTGTGGGAAGCCTTTTGTGTCGGCGAGAACAGGACTCTTGTCTTAGAAACGCGTTCGTGGGTGTCAGCTCTGCCCTTCCAGAACCGTGGCCGCTACTGTAAGTACTGGGGAGAGTCCGGCGTCTCCCGGGACTGACTTGGGGAGTCTCCGCCTCCCAGTGAGGAAAGGCAGCGTCCCAGGCTGAGAGAACGGGACATGTGAAGGTAGAGGAGGGCACATGCATGGCAGAGTCGGGTGCCGTGAGAGCTGGGCATTGGGAAGCTGGCAGGGTTAATCAACTGTGGGGCCTGTCACCGTCCCACAGATGCAAAAGTTCTGGGGAGGGGGTGCCCCTAAAGCACTCTGCACGGCTGCCATCATGCATAAGGGGAACCCAGAGTTCCTGGGGTGAAAAGAACTGAACCCTCCCAGTCCGACGCTGACCTCCCAGCCTCCCACTCAAGGACATGGGGCTGCTTTTCTGGTCCCCAACCTCCCTCCCGCTCCCTCGGCCTCCCAGTCCTAGTCTACATCGCCTGTTGGCCCAGGTGCTGCCGGCCACAGGGCACGGCCACCAGCCAGGTCAGTGCCGGTGCTGACCTTTGCCCGTGTGGGACATGACCTTCACCTCTGACTTGGCAGCAGAGACCTTTCCAGCAGCCGTGTAGATCTTCTAGGCTGAGAATGGAGGTGGGGCGGGTCACGCGTTTGGCCTCTGGTGCGTGGAGAGAATAGCCTGGTGAGGGTCAGGGCTGGACTTCAGATACCTTCCTGGGCCTTTGGTAGGGGCGCTTGCTAGGACAGCCGGCACAGCGGGCCCACTGTGCGGGAGCCAGGCCGGTGGCCTTGACCCTGGGCAGGGCTGCCCCGCTCTGTCCTACTCCATCTTTCTTGTGTCCAGGATCCTGGTCCATCTCTAGGGACTCCAGAGCCGGGCTGCTGGAGCTACAACCCTGGTTCTGTCTAGCTGTGTGATGCTGAGTGCTGTGCTTTCGTGGGCTTCAGTTTCCTCATCTGTACAATGGGAATACCTCCCCCCATAGTGGTGTTGAATACAATGAGTTCCTAGATAAGGATTCTCAGAATTGTGCAGAACCATCAGCCAGCAAGGACTGGCTGCTATTCACTACCTGAATTGCTCTTCCTCCTACCCCCACTGGAAGGCTTCCCTTTTCTTCTTCTTTTGGAGGACAAGTTCACAGACTGAGATGAGGAGGGGCTGCCTTGGGCTTTTCTAGCTGGAGGCAGCAGAGGACACTGGGGCGGGGAGATCCAGACACGCTGAGGACAACTATGTCCTTACCTGGGACTGTCTTCTCTGTGAGTTCTGTTCACTTCCTGGCTTGTGCAGGGGCCACAGGATATACTCTTCCGGGTTTGTGTGAAACAAGTGAGGATTCTTGGCTTGGTTGTTGATCAGAGGCAGACTGGCTTACTCTTAGGGGGTCAGGGTTCTGGTCCCACCAGCATCAATTCTTCCTTCCTACCATGGTTTTCATCGTACACACTCAGTATAAGCTTTTCAAACGGCAGAGAAAAGCACTTCTATGAATGGTATAAATGCTGCGTTTAAACAAAGCATGCTTCTATAGATACCAATTGGAATCATATAACTGATTTTAAACTTTTGCAATAATTTTTTTAGATTTTATTGTTTTTGACAGAGAGACAGAGAGAAGGGGGAGGGCCCAGAGCAGTCTCCATAGTTGACATTAGTTTTCCATATAGTTTCACTCCACAGGCAGGAACAGGGCTGTGCAGGGCAGGAACTGGGCCGGGAGCCTTGTTGTTTTTTTTTAAAGATTTGTTTTTGACAGAGACAGAGAGAAGGGGGAGGGCCCAGAGCAGTCTCCATAGTTATACATCATCAGTTTTTGACATGGTTTCATTCCACACAGGTGGGCAGGGGGGCAGCACAGGGCAGGAACCGGGCAGGGGTCTCCACATGGGAGGTATGCCCCTTGAGCTGGGGGCCGAACTGGGGGCCTTCCACATGGGAAGCTTGCCCGGTGAGAACCAAGCTGGGGGGCCACACCCCAGTTCAGCACACGGGTCCACACGGCTGGGGCCAGAATTGTGATCCTTGGACCCCAGGGCTGCAAAGCAAGTGCTTAACCCGCTGAGCCATCCCGGTTTCCTGATTTTTAACATTTAAACAGACATCTTGTGTCATTTCTTACCATTTTTAATAGATAAATTTTCCATATTGTGGTTGAACTATATATTTGACCTCCTTTTGATGGAAACCAAGTTGAAGATAAACAAGTGTAATTCTTCGTATACTTGTTTCTTGGAAGAAATTCTTAGAACTGAGGAGTCAAAGGCTATGCCCCTTCTGACTAGCAGGCTCCAGGACAGAGGGGTGCCTGTTCCCGTCTGGCCACCACAGATGCTATCACTCTAAATCTGTGCCCATCTGAGTATCGGAATCACACTGCTGGCTTAAGATGGACCTCTCTGATTGGAGAGGTCATGCATCTGTATAGCCGCTTATGTCTTAAAAACTGCTTCTTCTGTCTTTTATCTACTTTCCAGAATGCATTTCTTTGTCTATAAAGGCTTTCACTGGTCCAGGGGTCAACACCCCCGTCTTATATCTTGCTGTTTAAGATGACTAGTTTTCCCTCAGATCTTTACCTTGGAATATGACAAAGACCTTTGCCTCCCATCTATGATCTTACATGTACCATTTAGTTTTGTGACATTCCTGTGACAGGGCAAGTGATTTTTCTCCTACTGTCAAGTGTACCTGGGGACAATAGGTAACTGGCAATTGACACCCACTCTACCATATGTAGATCTCAATACTTTGAAGTCAAAGGGTTCTGTTTACAGAAACAAACCAACCATGTGAACAGAGGTCACCACAGCACTGGGGTCCCCATACTGGCCCTAGGGGGAAGCAACCTGAGCTTTGACTTTCCTCAATGTCAAAAATCTAGTCTGAATTTGGTCCAACTTAAAACTATTTCCGCCCCCTAAAAGAACCCATGGCCCGAGCAGGAACAAGCCCCAGGAAGAGTCAGACCTGATGGGGCGATAACCAACCGCTTTCAAGGGCCATGCCAGGAAGCAGAGCCGCTCAGGGGCCTGTCGGGTTTCTCTTCCTGCCCTTTGAGGGAGGGGGCAGGAACGGTGCCCACAGCTCGGTCAGACCCCAGGGGCCCCCCACCTCTCCATCTACCCCCAGGATCTTCGCACTTGCACTATGGTTGAGATCAAAGCGACATCATGGTGCTTTACCTTAAACTGGAGAGTATTTCAGCTTCAGTAGAATTTAATTCCTTTAAGTGTGACTCCGTGCCCAGACATTTCTGGAAGGGCATTGTACTTACCAGTGTCCCTTCTGTTCTGATAGTAGGTTGTCCATTATCAACACTAGGACATATAAGTGCATTGTGATATTTTTCTGAGGGAAATTTACAATGCATGAGAGGTGAAGGTTAACCTGTCCGAAGTTTGTCCCTTGCAGGCTGGCCTCCCAGAAAAGGAGTTGGCCTCCTACCAGGCTCCATGGACCAGCCATTGCCAAGAGCCTGAGGCTCTGATCAATTACAAAGCTTGGACCCCAGACCCCTGATTCTGTCTGAGGTGAGGCTGGTGCTTCCCCATCCATGGCTGCAACGCAGTGAATTTGCTGCTGGCCACACCTCAAATAGCTACTACAGCAGTTTAGATCTGAGACCCGTGAATTACCATGTCATTATCAGGGGACAAGCTGGTGCAAAACCCCCAAGGCAGATTAGGGCTGGAACCAAGCTGCTGCTACCTCACAACGTCCCTTCCTAACAACCAGCTGTGCTTCATCACACAGCCAGAAAGCACGGCCAGTGGTGGGCTCCCCCCACCACAGCGCACTGCCCAGTGTGAGCCGGCCACACGGGACCCACAGCTGTGACTGTTGTCTCCAGCGCATGCTGGCTAGTGGCCTGCAAGGAGTTGTTTGGCCATTTGCTTTTGTTTGCACAATAGTGAATGAACTAGTTACACTTGTCAATACAGGTAAACAAATGAAGCCACAGAAAACAGGTTTAATGATTTCATATAGTATAAAAAATTCAAAAAGCAAAAAAATATATATATACCGTATTTTCCGGCATATAAGACGACCCCCTAATTTGACAGTTAAAACATAGGTTTAGGCCTATATTCGCTGTATAAGACTACCCCCCACTTCCGAGGCTGTAGTCTTATACAGCAAATATAGGCCTAAACCTGTTTTAACTGTCAAATTAGGGGGTCGTCTTATACGCCGGAAAATACGGTATGTAAAATGATAAAGAAAAGCAAAAGAATGCGAAACCCGTTCTGAACAGTGGTTCTGAGACTTGTCCAGGACAAGCCCTGAGCGGGTTTCCTGCCTGTAGAATGGGGAGCACAGCGCCATCTGGCAGGGCAGCTGGCAGGGCCGTCCTGCGGGCTGAGGGCTGCCCTGGCCAAGGCTCTGGCAGGCTGGTGACTGCAGTGCCCCCAGGTGGCCGCCTTGGTCAGTGCTCCAAGGCGGAACAAGACAGAGTAGCAGCACCCTCACCTTCAGCCCTGGTAGGACATGGGCCTTAGGGACTGTCCTCAGACACAGGTCCAGGTCTGGGTCCCCAAAGGGCTCAAGTTCATATGGGATGCAACAAGCAAGATGACACCTGCAGACGATTTCCCTCCAGACAACTAAGACTACTGACTACTCCTGAACCTGACATACAAACCTCAGTAACCTGACAAAATGGGTCCTGAAAAGGTGAGCCCCTTAACCCACCCAGACCTGAGTCAGAACCGGAGTTGCGACAGGAATATACACTCCGGCAAATGGCTGGTGGATTTGTTTGTTTTCTTTGATTTCTGTCGCACTATCAGAAAACCGGAGGGGGTGGGGATAAGAGTTGTGAAAGAGCAGGAATGACAGGTTCCCCGACCTCAAATGTCCCACTCGGTGCTCCCCCCCGCCCCCCTCCGCCTGAACCCACCCAGCTCCCAGTGCTCCTGCTACAGACACACACAGGGAGGTGGCTATGTTTATTCTTTTTTTAATGAAACTAGATCACTGCTTACAAAATCCTGCGTGAGCCCTGTGCCCAGCCCTTCAGTCCCCTTGGCTCAGCCTCTCCCGTCTCAGAAACTGAGACACGGTGAAGTGGAATAGCCACCACCAGCTCAGTGACCAACATGAGGGGAGAGGCCCTGGGCCCCAACCCTGAGCCTTCAGAGGGTGACGGCCCTCCCACGTCTGTTCCCGTGGGGGCTGGACGCTGCATGGCCCCAGGCTACCACCCAGACCAGAGTGAAATGTGAATGTCCCGCCCAGAGACCCCCCTCCCCCCCAGTCCCCCCACCCGCAGCCCTAACTACCCCACTACTGAGATGAGGCCCTGCTCCCGTGAGAAGGCACGGGCCTACAGGCTGTAGAACTTGAGGCTCCTGTCCATGCCTGTGGAGGCGATAAACTTGGCGTGGTGCCCGAAGGCCACCCCCGTGGTCAGGCCGCTGTGCTCTGAGGAGAGACAAGAGGCAATGGTGAGGCCTCCCACCTCAAGGTCAGAGCACTGGCCGATGGCATGCACCCACCCCACCCAGGCCTCCCCCTGCATTCTGCTCAGTTCCAGTTCTGGCACCGCCCGGCAGCTGGGCAGAGGACGGGCTGACGAAGCCATCCTGTCCTTCCACATCTCACAAGCTGCTGGCTTTAAACACTTAGCTGAGCTCCTAGCTTAGTTTCAGCCATCAGCTGGTTGCTATCTAGTTAGTTCTAACTCCTCACTTGTAACTAGAACTTGTCCTGGCTCATAGGGTTCCCACTCCAGGGAGGCTGGGCCCCTAACGCAAGATAGGAGGGCTTCCCACACACCCCTCACGCCCCCCCAGAACTCGGCTAATTCATGAGCATCAGTGCGAAGTCCTTCGAGGAAGTTTAGGATCGCATCTGGAGCCAAGCAGCTCCCCATTACAGTCCCCATGTGCCTCTAGCCTGCACCCCACCTCCCCACTCTGCTTCATGTCCAAACGCCGGGGCCACTGAGGGGTTAAAGCCCATGGGCCACGTGGTTAGGCCTGTAACTCAACACAATGAGCAGGGCTCAGGCGAATGTGGGGCTGGGAGAAGTATTATATCATATCTTGTGTCCTGCCCACACCTGCTAATGAGGACAAGAATTTTATCAACACAGACAGCAGCAGCTGCCATTCATTCAGCTCCCAAGTGTGCAGCAGGCACCTAGTCACCATGCCTGCCACCTCCATGTCACCAGCTGGCACAATCTGCAAAGCAGTGCCCACTATCCATTTTAAAGATGGAGAAGCTACAACCCTAAAAGGGAAAGCCAGGTGCCCAGGACCAGGCAACTACTAGGGTAGTGACGCTCTTATCCCGTCTCGGCATTAGTACTCCTCTTCTCCAGAACTTACAATAGCAATTAAAGAATTACTTGTGAAGTCAATTATATCTGCCTTCCTGACTAGAAATTCTATTAGAGCAAAGACTGGATCTCTCCTACTCCTGCTCTAATCCCAGTGGAGTAAGATGCAACACTGAAGAGTAGCAATAGCATAGCCTTACTATGTGCCAGTCACTGTTCTACACACACACACACACACACCTCTAAACCTCACAAACCCACTGGGTATGTGCTATTACCAAACCTCTGACATTCAGCAGCATGCCCAATGTCACACGGCTTGAGGTGGTAAGAGCCTGCATTGAAAGCCAAACACTGACTCCTGAGTTCATTTGCTTAGTCACTAACTCTACTGTCCCAGGTTGCTATGGAAAGCTGTGAACACAAATTAGTGCCTGCCCCCAGAGATTCCTAACCCACCAAGACTCCCCCACACCCCACAGGGCCAGAACGCCTGGAGACCACAGCGCCCAGCGCCAGCCCCCACCTGTAAAGTGAAGAATCTCCGTCCACTGTTTGCAGATGTAGATCTGGACATCAGTGCCCCCCAAGGCCAGGTAGGTACCGCTCTGGTCAAAGATCAGTGACTTCACCTGCCAGAGCCAGAACACAGGTCACCCGAGGGGAACAGAAGCGATGGGCAAGTGGGGGTAAAGAACAGCAGATCAGGTGAATTCAATGAATAACCGACACACGAGGGGGCAAGTGCGCAGGGAGGGGCACACCTCGAAGTTGTTATCCAGCTGCAACGTCTTGAAGTTCTTAAGCTTACGCAGGTCCCAGAGCTTCACGGAGGAGTCATCGGCCGCAGTCGCCAGGTAGTAGCCGTTCTCGGAGAAGGCGATGCTGGTGATGGGGCCCGAGTGGCCAGGGAAGTTGGCCACGTTGGTGCGCTCCTACAGTTGGGGGGTGGGTAGAGAATGTCACCCACTAGTCATGAGAGGGAGCCAATGGGAGCTCATCAAACTCCACCCGAGATGCTCCCCTCTATCTTCCAGGGAAGGAAAGCTAGCAGGAATGGCAGGGGTGGGTGGCCCAGCCCAGGGACCACAGACCACTCCTCTCATGTCCCACACACAGAGCCACTGTCTACCCACCCTCAGGACACCCCCAGGGCCAGGTGCCAGAAGCACTTAATCACACTGCGCCATCTTAAGAACACTGCGCCTGGGCTTCAAGTAGACGGAGTCCTACCTTCAAGTCCCAGATCTTGATCTGAGAGTCCATGGTTCCCGTTCCGAAAATGAGCCCATCGGGGTGGAACTGCGCACAGGTGAGGGCTGTGGGGAGGGAGGCGGGCCTGGGGTCAGAGTGCACGGGGCGACGAAGGACAGCACAAGGTGGGGTCCCCGCTCCTCACTGTCCCCGCAATGCCCGGCACGACGCCTGGCCCTCAGCAGGTACTGGCGGTAAAGGTACTTTTACAAGAACAAATGTGCAAAGAAAACGAAGATAAATGACAGACAGCACACGAGGAGGGAGCCCCGTGCCTCCGGGACACTTACAGCAGCCAGAAGTCTCGTCTGTCACCTTGGTGAGCACACGCCCCGTCTGGATGTCAGAGAAGGCCCAGTACTGCGGGGACCAAGACAGGAGCCAGTCACACAGGGAGCCCAGTTCGGCTGACAGCAGCCACTGTCCCCGGGCTGGGTGGGTAAGGTGCTCCCCCCTCACAGGATGCTCAGGCTCGAGGCCTGGCTGGGACCGCACCTGGTCATCAGAGGAGCTCAGCAGATAGTCACCAGTGGCGTGGAGGCTGAGGCCCGTCACAGCGCTCTCATGGGCCCGAACAACCTGGACACACGAGGTGTTTGGGACCGACCAAATCCTGATAGTGGCATCTGGGGAGGCAGAGAACACCAGCTCCTAAAAGGAAAGCGGAGACAGAACATCAGCGAGAAGTGGGCCACAACAATGTCCTGAAAGGGGACGGGGGTTGGCCAGCACCCGACAACTGTTTCTCCTTTCAGCCCTGCCCTGCCTGGAACCTTCACCCCCTCAGTGACGCCTCAGCCGGCCAACTGTCAGTGGTATTAAAATGGGAACTCAGACAGCATCTCCACTTGGGGAGACATCGCCATCTAGTGGTGAACAGGGTAACCACCAGAGTGCAATTTCCTACGCCGTTTCCAAGACCAGAGAGACGTGGCTAGGGTAACTGAGAAGTAAATTTTTTATTTGTTTATTTAAATAACCACATGTATTTACCGGCTCCTGTCTGGGATGGCACAGGTCTGAATAGACTGAGTCTAGAAGAGGCTGTAAGGGTCTATTCAGTGTATCACTTAAGGATTCTTAGAAAAATCTGTGACGGGAGAGAGTACCTTAGAGTGGCACCAACCAATTCTTTGGGGTAGGACATTAAAGACTACAAGGTAAAACCAACTGCCACCTTTCATCAACATGATTTCATGAGACATTAATACCAGTAAGCAGGAACGGGCTGCTTTCATTTGAATAAATATAGTTTAATGAAAAATTCACCATGTTATCCTTTTAATTTCCTTCAGGTTCAGGGGAAAGGCTGACTACCTGGGAAGACGGTCCTACAGTCCCAGTTGGGGAACTGTCCTGAATCTACACTCAAATCCCAGTGTCACTAATCTTGTGGGTCAATAAATGGTGAGATGCCGTGACCCTCTACACCAGCAATTTTCCATCTATTTTAGCCGCTTTCAATAGTTAACATCAAGTTTTTGCCCCCCACCCTGGAGGACCATGGAAGTATCTCCCCAGATCCATGAGCCAAGGTTTTGTTCAGCCTTGTTTTCTGTAGTGAGCATTATAAACACGGTTAGATTTTGCCTTTTCCTAACAGAAACTATTTCAATGAATGTGCTTTTTCAAGCTACACATTGCCTCCTGGTCTAAAGGCCCCCTGCTTTAGGGGACCCAATATAGAATAATGGGGAACCCCATGACCCCAGAGGCCCCTAAAGTCCAACTCTGGAGTCAGAGCTCTTTCTCGGGCCCACTTCACTTCATCAAGGAGATAGCAGGGGGGGGGGGGGGGGGGC
>PVKE010003359.1:0-40184 GCA_004027555.1 Craseonycteris thonglongyai | reverse complement strand
GACCCAGACGCGATCCCAAAATGAGTCAGGCCCTCCAGGTGCCCGTGCTGAAGCCACGTCTGCCCCAGGCCCACGCAGAGGACAGGAGCGTGTACCGGGGGGACCACCCTCCTGCCTCAGCCTGCTGGGCCAGGTCGGCTCTCACCAGTGAGGATCTTGTTGGTGTCGGAGGGGCAGAGGTCCAGGGCGAGGATCCCGGGGATGCTGGCGCTGTGTAAGCCCTGTGCAGAGCCACACCAGACCCGTCACAGCTGTGTCTAGGCAGGCCACAAAGCCAACCAACTCCCCCACTGCCACCCCCAGCCCCGAGGACCAAGTGACTGCTGTTCCCAAGTCACTGCACTTGGCCTTCTGCCTGGATGCAGTACCTCTCTCCCTGCCTCACTGGGGAAGCTGGGCAAGAAGAGAAGCCCTGACCAAGGCAAACAGGGCTCAGGGCCAGAGGCCCCAGGGGCCCGCACCCACTGCTCTCTGGGCTGGCCTGCCTCACCCCATAACCCACCAGGGGCCCTGGCTCTGAGTTCTTGGGGACCTGGCCACTCACCACGTGGGATGCCACCTGCCGGTATTTGCTGAGTTCTTCTGGCTTCACCAGCTCCTCAGGCACAGTCTTCCCTCTCTAAGAACAAGCCCAAGAGAGCTGCAGTGAGGGCCGGAGTCAGCCTCCCCCATTCTCCTCGGGGCCAACCACCTCCACCAGGCCAACTCGCGCCCTGGCTCCAGGAGAGGACTCACCTTCTTACGCTCCGTGGTCAGCACAGTGGCCTTGTCTTGAAGCTGGGGAAGACAGGGGAACAGACTCGATGTGAGACAAGTTACTTTGCCAAGACAACAGTATCCTGGGTGCTGATCCCATCTACGCGTTCACGAGGGTCCCCACACACTTGCTCTCTGCCGATGTCTGTGCTGAAGGCTCGGGAGCAGTATCTCTTTTAACTTTCACTCCAACCTTATGAGGCGGGTGTTGCTGAGCTTGTTTCACAGGGAGGAAACTGACCCTCAGAGAAGTGACATCACTTGCCCAAGGCCACAGAGGTGATAAGTGGCAGAGCAAGGAGAGCACCTGGTCTGCAGAGCTCCCAGGCCTATGTAACTAAGGCGAGAGCCGAGCTGCAGGCTGACAGTCTGAACTGTCAAGTCCTGAGGATTCCAGGACTACCACAGAGCACGGGACCAGGAAACCAGCTAGCTCTGCCTAAGTCCAAGATTTCTCATCTGTAAAACAAACATGCTAGTTCCTATCCTGTCTCCCTTCCAGGAAAAAACATAAGAACATGTAACAAAGTCTTTTAAGATCTGCAAAGAACGCCACTAACAAGAAGAGCTACAAGTTGCACGTATCAGTAATGACAGCCTGTTAAAATTCCCACAGGTCTATGAAGTGCATAGTATTATGGTCATTTCTGAAGCCAGAGAAATGGACACAGAAGGAAGGGCTGGTTAAGTCAGCCCAAGGTCACGAAGCTTAAAAGTGGTGACATCAAAATACAAACCCAGGCAGGCTGGCCCGAGTCTATGCTCTGCACAGCTCTATCCCCAAATGGAGGGGACTTCTACTCACATGGGACTCAGGGCCCATCAGCATTCCCACCAGGTGAGTGCATGCCCTACCTTCTGGATGATCTCGGGGGTCATTCCCACTAGCTCGCCCAAATCCATCGGCTCGCCTGCACCCTGCAGAGAAGGAAGGTGAAGGTGAGAGGCACAGAACGCCAAGGACACTGGCAGGAGAGCCGCGGGAGCCAGGCTGCTGGCGGAGGGGGCACTGGGGGACGACACTCACCACCACACTGGGCTGTGAGCTTGGCACAGCCTGGGGCACGATGAGACCGGCCTGCGGCTTCAGGGTAGCCAAAGCTGAGAGAGAAGATAACGTGAGAAACGGGATATGATGAAGCCGGACCCGCCAGGGGGAGGGGACGGTGGGGGAAAGGTTGCACCTTCTCGGGCAGCAGTGACTTCCTTGGTGAGACGGGCAATGACACGGCAGGCAGCGTCGTGCTGGTACAGCGCATGGGACAGCTCTTGGCGGGTGGTCTGCAGCTGCTGGCGCAGAGTAAAGCTGTGCAGCATGACAGCGTCCTGGGAGGGGGTGGCACTGTCAGGGGCTGGGAGGGGCAGGGAGCTCCTGGCAGAAGGGTCGGCCCTTCGAAAAGAGGACACTGCCTCCAATCCCCACAGCCTAGACCAGTATCAGTGAGCCAAGCAGCATCGGAGTGGCCCTGAATGTGCTGGCAGCCACTCCCAAGCTCCTGTCCCCAGACTAACACTGGGCACACAGACAGGAGTGGGAGCCAGCTATCCCGCCCCATCTCTGCTGACTGCCTGGCAACTCCCGGATGGAGCGCCATCACCTCACTGTGCTGCTGCTGCTAAAGGGTGTCCCAAAATTCACGCAAGATTTGAATTTTGCGTCATTTGTGCGGTAAAGTGTTGCCAACAACAAAAAGACAGCGTGACAGTTCAGGGTTATTAAAAATGGAGCGCTACATGAAAGAACAACGCGTTTTCATTGTTGAGCAATGAAAATATTTCTAATTTTTTAATTAGAAACCTGTGTTTTCTATCAAAATTACTTCTTGCGTGAATTTTGGGACATCCCTTATTTACTGACTGCACGCACTGTGTCAGGCACTGTGCCAGGCAGTCCCTCAAGACCTCATCATTCCTTCCTTCACTCATTCACTCAACTCACATTTCAGAGCACCTACTATGTGTCAGGCGCTGCTCTCTGCACTGGGGAGATACTGATGCATAAAACAAGCCCCTGATGTCATGAAACATATAATCTAATTTTATTCTAGTTTTCCCAACACCCGAGAGACAGACACTAATCCATGTTGTACAGTCAGGAAAACCAGGACTTGAATACGAGCAACTTGCCCAAGGTCACATGGCAAGTGAGCAGTGGAGCAAAGTGTGGAACTCAGATCTGTGTGACTTCAACAACCAGCCTCCTCCTCTGGGAGCACCCTGCCCCTCCAAGGAGAAAACAATGTTCCATCCTTCCCACAGTCCTAGTCCAGTGTTCCCTCTCTTCAAGGGGGGAAGACATCCAGCCTCTCCAGGGACTCACCCACTCGTCCTGTAAGGCTTTCAGAATAGCTGGGATGCTGGTGGCCGAAGGAGGCTTGGGCCGGATTGGGTGAGCAACTGCAAGAGAGGCAAGGCAGGTATGAAGACCCCAACCCCAGGGGCCTCTTCCTGTCCCCTGCTCCCCCTCCCTTTAGCCTGCATGAGCAGGTTGCTCCTCCTTGTCCCAGGCGCTGACACCCCTCCCACCCTCTCAGGCTGAGGCCGGCCACCAGGCACCTTTGATGTCAATGAGCTGCTCCTCGGACAGAGGCTGGTTGTTGATGGGGTCCGTGCCATTCTCAGCGATGTATTTCTCAATGAGCCGCCGCTCATACACATGATTGGAGACAGGGGACACACACGGGTGCTCTGGCACTTCATTGGAGACTGCGGGGAAAAGGCAGGCAGTGAGCCCGGGCAGTGGATGGGAACTTGGGCCAGGGGGATGCCTCACCATTGCTGGCCCCCACAAGACCCTGCACCCCCACACTGATCTTACAGGAATCAAGACAAGACCCCAAGCCAGTTTAGTAGTCCCCAGAATGCTTTCCAGCTACCAACCTAGCTTCCCCAGCAGTCTCCTGAGTCAGAGAGCCAACCAATAACTACTGCACAACTACTACGTGCCAGGCACCCAGCAGGCTGTCAATCATCCCTGCCCATCTCATTTTTGAACAAAGATGCTTAGATGCCATTATACTGCAGGACATAATACACACGGAGCCACTCGAATCTCAGTCAAGAGCCTAGATGGATTACCAGGCCAAGAAATAACACAGCAATTTGACAAATGCTATAATACAAAACATTTACTTGTTTTCTAGGTGCCAAGCACAACTGTAAACACTTCTATAGATGAACGCATCCTCACAATCCCCCCAACAGGGGTATCATTTATACGCCTGACTTAGCAGTCTGGGCATCCCTGAGGACAGGAGACTGCAGCTGTCTCTGGCTTCCAGTACAATGCAGATGCCCAGCAGGCACTCGGTAAACATCTACCAGATGAGTCAATGAGGAACGACAGTGCTGGAGGGAAAGGAGCTTCCTCAGGACTGAGAGGAAACAATGAATGTGAAAACACTGCAAACCATGAGGTCTTCAAAGTGAAGGGTTCCCCTTCCTAGTTATCGCTGCCCTTCCCTCATCCATTATTTTTGGATTTATGGAGAGCCTTCTAAGAGTAAAGGGCTTGAGATTTAGGAAGCAAACAGAGAAATGAATGAGAACCTAGTAACCTGAAGAAACAAGGAGAGTGAAAAAGCACCTGCAGGCCATGATAAAATACCAAAAGGCAAGACCATATCAGCATGAAAAAAAGCCTGGATCCAGGATCAGAGAACGTAGCTCCATCACCCAGCTCTGCCCCTTATACTAGCTGCGCAGCTTTAGATAAGCCACTCTCCTTGAGCCTTACACCCTCATCTGAAAAACTCGATCTTTATTTCGGCTCTGCAGAATTCTTGTGAGAATGAAATGAGATCCTAGGCATGCGAGCAAGCTGTAAGCCAATAAAGACTTTATAAATGTTCGCTGTTTTTATCAGTCAGTACAGGATGAGGCTGGGAGCTAGCGACCTGCCTTCCAGCGCTGTCACTGCCTCTAATTCACTGTGCAACCGTCGCAAACTGCAGACGTTCCTGCCTACCCCATCGGGACCGCAGAGAGCATCCAGTACAATGCATTTTGCAGATGGGAAACTGAGGCCCAGGGCCTTGCACCAGATCACAAAGCCAATAGGGAGCGGACCCTGCAGAAGCCCGCGGGTGTTGATTCCTACCCCAGAGCTGATTCCCCTGCACCAGCTCCCTGGGTTCAGGCCTCGGCTCCCACTGCGTAAACGAGGGAGTTAGCCTCAGTGATGTCTGCGACAACAAACAGGACGCGTTACGTAAACCGTGAAGCGCTGCGTAAGTGCATCCACGCTATGGAGGACTCTCGAGCTGACAGGCCGCTGCCGTGCCCCCCGGGAGCCCCGTTTGCACTTCCGCCCCTGCCCCGGCGTTGCAGCGGCCCGCGGATCCTCCCGCTCTGCTCTCCGGCCTCCTGCAACCCGCGATGCGCCGCAGCCAGTACTCACTAGAGCAGATCAGGGACATGGCGCCGTCGCTGCGCTCCGAGGCGCCGCACACGGGGTTCTAGGACTGGCTTCGGAGCCGCCGCGGGCCACTTGCGGTTCCTCGCCGCTTCCAGGAAGCTCCGCGGCGAGCGGGGAGCTGCCCGCGAGCGATGTCCGCGTAGCCCTTCACGTGGGGCCGCCGCGGGTCGCACGCTCTGCCTCCAGCACCGAACGGAAATCGCCCTTTCCCAGAATGCAACCTGGCAGGAAAGGGCCCGCCGGGGGACTCTCGGCTATTTCCGGAACGACTCGGCTCCTTCCGTTAAGCGTCCCGGGGGCGGGGGAGAGGAGATCGGAAACTACATTTCCTAGAATGCTGTGGGAATTTGCAGCCCAGGCAATTCAGCGTTGGCTTGTGAGACCCAGGCGCGGTGGCACTCGTGGGACCGCACTGTTGCAGCCTGGTGTGCGCGAGAATTTCCTGAACAACTTGTTAAGATGTATATTCCTGGGTCTGTCTTAGGGAGACTGCCTTTTCAATGTGTGGCCCACGTGTTTCTGAGGTGTTTCTACGCTTTGAGAAACATTGCTAGGTGACTCGGTGAAGAAAACGCAAATGCAGAAACTTAACACAGGCCAAGAAACCGTCCTGATCCTCTCTCTACTACCAATTTGCTCTACAATCTTGGGCAAGTCATCTGCTTCTCTTCCCCTTTCCTACATAACTTCTAGACCCCTTCCAAGTCAGATGGTATAGGATTGGAGATAGTCCCAGATATCATGTACAGAACATGTGGTATGGGGTATATTATGGGATCCAGACCAAACAGCACGATATACGGGTATAATCACAAGTCTTTTTCACTGAAGAGGTGTGAATGAACTAAACTTTAGCAGATGGGCAATATTACGATAGAAGAGAAGGAGAATCCTAAGGGGAGGAATAGCACAAGCAAAGGCTTGGAGAGAATAAAAGTTGCAGGTATAGTGGCCAAGAGTGTGAACTCCGAAGTCAGATTACATACTGTAATCCCAGTTCCACCAGCTAGTAATTGGTGTGAGCTCTGCCTTAACTTCCTCATCTATAAATACAGCAGTGATAACAAGGGTTGAACTCACCCCTAGGGTTATTACCAGGAGTTGATATTTAAAGATTTATTGTTTTTGACAGAGAAATACAGAGACAGAGAAGGGAGAAGGCCCAGAACAGTCTCCATAGTAGCATATCATTGGTTTTTCCACATAGTTTCATTCCACAGGTGGGTGCAGGGCTGCACAGGGCAGGAACTGGGCCGGGGTCTCGCCCTGGTGAGAACTAAACTGGGGCACTCCCCCATTCAGCATATGGGTCCGCACAGGCCAGGGCCAGGATTTGATCCTTGGTCCCCAGGGCTGCAAAGCAAGCTCTTAACCCACTGAGCCATCCCAGCTTCCCAGAGGAGTTGATATTTAAAAAGTGCTTTGAACTAAGTTTGGCACATAGTAAGTACAATATAAATATTCATGTTTCTTATCATGATCCCGAAAGCCAAGCAAGATTGTCCAAACTACTATCATTTCTCTAGCATCCTAATTGGTCTAATTTTCAGCTTGGCCTCCTTCTAATCCACTTTCCACATAATAGCCAGTGATCTACTTTCAATGAAAAATCTGTTCCTGCTACTCTCCAGGCTTTTCATTTATTCAACAAATATTGATTGATGGGTGCCTCCTATCTGGTAACTGGAGATAGAAATGGTGAACTAGAAAGACAAGGTTTCTGCTCCCTTGGAGCTTACATTGTATTGTGGGGGTGGGGGATGGGGGCATAGACACACAGACAATCAACACATAAGAAAATTGCAGAGTGACAAGTGCTAAGAATAAAACAAATCAGAATAAAATAGAAGGGTGCTGTGGATCCGAGGGATAGGCTACTTTAAGCAGGTTATTCAGGGAGGGCATCTCTGAGGAGGTGACATTTTTCTTGCGACTTGAATGGGGGACAGTGTTTCTGGCAGAGGAAGCTCGATCCCATGCCCTACACCATGTAACCTAGTCTCACCCCGTCTTCTCTCCAGCCCCAGGGGCCATTCAAGGACTCAAATTTACCCACGCTGGCTGGTTCCAGTACTTTCACCTGGAACACTTTTCTCAGCTCCCTGCCTTCTTCTCCACCTCTCCCATCCCTTCCAAAGTAAACTTCAACCTCACCTTAAATGGTGCTTCCTCTGGAGCCTTTTTTTCCTGGCCCTTCACTGAAATGTAGTCCTCACAGCAGCCTGTAATTTTCCTCTGAGCCACTCCGGATAACTCTAATCATTTAATTATTTATAAGGATCTGTTTGATGTCTGGGTTCTCCACTAGACTGTAAACTCCATGACAGAAGGAACCACATTTGTTCTTTCTGGTCACTGTTGTTTCTCACAGTCTAACACCTAGCAGGAACTTCACAACTGTTGTTGGTTGAATAACGGGCTGTCTGACAGGCCAGGCATTTTAAGTATTTGGCTGTGGTAGGTAATCCAATGGATCTGTTCAGGTGGGGCCTTGAACCAGAGGTGTTTAGTCTTGATGGGGCTGGCAGCAGGACACCCATTGAGCTATGGAGTGAAAACCACACTTCCAGAAGATTCCTCTAAAAGATACTTACTGGATGGGTTGGAGGGAGAAAAAAGCAGTAATTCATTTATTGGATAAATCTTAATTGAGGACCTACTGTGTGCCACTTAGGCATTGGGGTTACTACTGTGAGCAAAACCAGAGGTGTCCCTGTACTAGGGTGATTATGGCTGTGACAAAAGAATGAAGGGGGAAAGGAGTCCTTGAGTCCTTTCAAGGCTTTTGTGTTTAAAAAGCCAGCCTCTCAGGGGATAGAAGAGATTCAGGGCAGTTGATTTTGGAGTCAATATTACAGGTAAGAACTTGATCTCAAATTCCTCCCAACTTTCCACAATCTCAAACTCCCCACAGAGGAAATAAAGATTTCCTCAGTTGGGAAGGGAGACATAAGAAGAAAGGGATATAGGCATAGTTGTTGATGGATCCCCAAGAAAGGAACTCTATGCCCTGCTCCCCCAGACCAAGGCTGCTGCTGCTTTGGAAGCAAGAGGACAAATTGGTCAATAACCCAAAAGAAGTTCCATTTCCCAGGTGAACTGTGTGGACAAGTGACTGAGGAAAGAGTGAAGACAGGGAATATATAAAATAGAGTCTTTTTTTTTTAAGAAATTATAATCAGTTTTAGATTTTTTATTGTTTTTGACAGAGATACAAAGACAGAGACAGAGAGAAGGGGGAGGGCCCAGAACAGTCTCCATAGTTGCACATCTTTGGTTTTTCCACATAGTTTCATTCCACAGGTGGGCGTGGGGCTGCACAGGGTGGGAACTGGGCCAGGGTCTCACCCCAGTGAGAACTGAACTGGGGACACTCCCCAGTTCACCATATAGGTCCACACGGGCAGGGGCTGGGATTCAATCCTCAGTCCCTGGGGCTGCAAAGTGAGCACTTAACCCACTGAGCCATCCTGGCTTCCCCTAAATAGAGTCATTTTAACCACACTGCTAACATATGAGGGTTCAGGCATGAAGAAAGACTCCATTCTTTTTCTAACTAGCCTGGGAACTTAAATTTTTTGAACTTTCCAGTCCTGCACCAATGCCTGGATATGCATCTGGACATATACCAGACCTCCAGATAATCTTCTGATTACCCCTTGAAGGGCTCACATGTGCAGACCACTGAGGTGGCCAGACCTCCCTCATGCCCATCTCCTGGACCACCTGGCATCCATCATCCAGACTGTCTGACATCTGATTGATAACTGCCCTGGACCAACCCTAGGGCCAAGAATTCAGGACTGATAATTCTCAAGAATGTTCTTTTAACAATAAGAACTTTTAACTATGCTTTCTTCTTTGGAACACTTCTGGGGTTTTTATTTGTTTGTTTGTTTGTTTTTGCTTAGCTGTGTTCTCAGTTTGCAAACTCCAAGACCCTTGAAGTAATCTTTATCATTTACTTCTAGCAAAGCCTCCAGACTTTTTGAATTCATTTGACATGCCAGAGGATTGGGCAGGACCTTGCAGTTCAAACAACTGACATTGAGGATTAAATCAGTCCCCGCCCCCTGCCCTATGTTAATTTTCCAAAAGGTCCGTACAATCTGAAAAATCAAGGGTGGGAAAAATGCTGAACTGTCTAAGATTGTTTCCACCACTCAGAAAAGAGTTGAAAAGAATTTAACTAGTCATGGAGGGGAAGTTGCATTTCTTGCACAGGAAAGGCTGAGATTGTTTCTGATTTGTAGGATTACCAATCTCACAAGCAAATGTAAAGTTGCAGCTGTTAGAAAGGTTTGAAGGTGAGGCCCAGGATGCGACCAGAGCAGGCTGGGGAAGACAGAGGCCCTTAGCTGAGGCAGGAAGTGATGAATGTCCAGACAGAGGGAGATAGATGAAAATTGCACTAAGAAACATCGGAAGAAACAGCTGGAAGAGGTGACGGACTAGTAGTTGCTACTCAAGTGTGCAATCTGGGAAGATGGCAGAATTAGAAGGCTGATTCAGGTGGGTTGGGGGAAGAGTTCCATTTTGGAGTGTTGCGTTTCAAGTAGTAGTTTAACTTTAAAGGGGAGCTTTCCTATGGCAGCCAAATGTGATCAAAGCATTTGGACAGAAACTTGGATTTTTTAAATCTTCATTCTGTTACTTCATTGAATCCCCATATATACTATGAAGTGGTATTGTTATGTCCTTATAGTACTTTATGGTAAAGTGGAAATGACTGAGGCTCGGAGACACAAAGCCCTGTGCCTGTAATCACAAAGCAGGCAAGGGATCACCTCCTTCCAAATCCTTGGTCGCTCCCCCTCACAATGCTGCCTCTTTTTGTGTGTGTTCTCTTTCCTTTTTCTTAGAGGTGGGGTCTGGGAGTTGGCTCCTTTCCCTAATATCGAATGAACATTTGGGGAAGCCATCTGCAGAGTTCGAGTGTGGAATTGCTCTGGGAGGGGGCAGATACAGTTCCCAGCATTGTGTGCCTCTGACTGCTCTTCCAACACCTTTTCCCTTTGTGCCTTTTTAGCGCGAAAAGTTTTTCAAAAGAACAGGGGCTCTCGGGCGCCCCTTCGTTAGAAAAATGCCCAGGAGGCACTACGGGGGTCGAAAACTACATTGCCCGAAATGCCGAGGGGCTGGCAGCGCTTCTCGACCCCGAATTCGAAGACCCAGTTTACGCACTGTGTAGCCTGGATATGGTCCCTTACTTCCCCTCCCCGCCAGGGACTTCCGCTCCCGGCTCGAATTTCCGATCGCGTTCTCCTCCGAGTGGGAAAGCTTGTGGGGAAAACACCAGCGCGAGGAGGCGGGGCGCATGCGCACACGGCCCCAGGTTTGGGTCCGGAGGGAGCGGCCCGCACTGGGGCCCATCCCGCCTTGCGCGTGCGCAGACCGCACGCCAGCGCCCCGAGGTTGAGGCGCGGGTTTGGTGGCGCGTTTTAGTGAAGTCGCACGTGAAGGGCAGCAGTGGCCGCGGCCCGGTGAGTGGGAGCTGAGACCGGGGCTCGCGGGCAGGCCGGGCTGAGGAGGCGGCAGCGACGGCAGGCAGGGCCCGGGCGGATCCGCGAGGCCCGGAGAGCACGGCTGGGGAGGGGGTCCGACGTCTCGCGGCCGGGAAACCGGCTGGGGACCCGGATCCTCGTTGCTATGCAACAAGGGGCGTCGTTACTAGGTAACGGGAGACACGCGTTTCCCGGGAGCTGAGGGTTCCGAGCGCTGCTCCGACGTCCGGCGGCGGCGCGGCAGCCGCCTGGCTGGAGGGCGAGGCCAGCGCTGCGCACCTCGTCCCCGACCCCCGCCCCACGGCACAGCTCCCTGCGGCGTCGCTCGGAGCTCTTTGGGGGTACCCCGAACCCGGGGGCCGCGCCGGGGCTCTTGCCCACGACGCCGCCCAGCAGCGCTTGGCAAGGGATGTGCTGTTTGAAATAGCACGTACCGCTGACACCCTGTCTTGTGGAGGCTGGGCCCTCAGGAGGGCGCCGTGAGGCTGGGAAGCTGCCCCTTTGCCTGTCGCCCTGCCCCCAAACAGTTGCTGGACAGCAGCTGTCAAGGGTTTAGCGAGGGCCGCCCCTACCTGCCAGGACGCTGACTTCATTCCCCTCCGCGGCAGCTTCGCCCGTCTGGGAGCCTGCTTTCAACGCAGCTGTCCTTGTCGGGTCGCCGCTGCGTATCTGGGTCAACTTTAAGCCGCCTCTTCCCACTTCTCCATTGCCACCCTCAAGGCTTCTTGGCGGGTTTCTGATATTCACTTAACAAGCATATATTAGTCATCGTTCTGTGCTAGGCTCTAGGGGTTCCAAGAAAAGCTGTCAGATCTGACCTGGAGGTGCTCAAAGCCTCAAGAGGGAGGCATGTGAATGCTAAATTCTGCTGCAATAGGATGATTGGCAGTTTGTGTACTGCAACACTTCTATAGGTGTTTACAGTGTACACAGGTCTTGCAGAAACATGTTAGCTCCTTGCAATAACTCTTAACCCCACTCAACCCCATTTTCCATTTGAGGAGGCTGAAACTCAGATGAAGTGGTAGGCACAAGGTAGTGGCTTCTAGTTTGTGGCAAAATTGAGCCTGGGAGGAAAGTTGGGGGTCCTTTGTAAAACGCTGCACTGTCAGGGCCTTCCCTAGAGTAGTCTTCCCCCTGTGCTGTGGATTATGGTTATGCATCAGAAATCCCCGGAAGCTCTGAAAACAAAAGCCTGAGCCCTCTCTGGGCGAACCTGAGAAAGTGAGCCCTGAGAGGGGCTGACGTCTGGCTTTGACAGGCTCCCCAGGCCCTTCTAATGGGCTCCCAGGAGAACCGCTGTTCCACAGGGGCAGCTCTGGGCCATGATGGGGCAATCAGGGCCAGCAGAGGGCTAAGTCAGCCGCCCCTCCTACCGTGTACTGACACACAGTGCGAAAGGAAACCAACTCGCCAGAGGAAAGAGCCTTGGCAGGGCTTGTGTGGACCGCCCTATCCTGCCCTTTTGGCAAACCACACCTAAACATATAGTGCCTCCTCACTACTCCAGCTAAAGGAAGCCGTTTCCCCAGCTCAGCCCGGTTCTCCTGGCCCCGCTACAGCCATACTGCAGCTGCCTCAACAACAGTGGCAGGTCTAGTCCCCATTTTGTGCTGTCCTTATACCTCTTGGTGCAGAAGGATGACCTGTAAGCCCATCGGGTGGGTCATTCCCTGGGGTGTGATCTCATCCTGGGGGTCTGGATGTCCTCTCACTGTGAGCCGGTTGAATTTGGGGAGAACTTTAAGCACCTTGAGAGCAGTGACCATGTCTCACTGAGCCAGCGTAGGGATATGGAAGGAGCAAAAGGGCACCATTTAGATGATTTGGGGTTTTGGAGTCAAGTCCCAGTTCTGTGTGAGCTTGAACAAGTCACTTGACCTCTCTAAGCCATGGTTGTCTGAGTAAAATGAGAGTAGCAGTCTCTTATAAGATTGTTGTAAGAATTAAATGAGATGGTGAAATAGCAAGCATTTTGTAAATTATAAAGCAACATACACAATATATATGTGTGTATACACACACAGTTTGTTGAGTGCTTATGATTTTTCTGAAGGTAGGCATTTCAGGAGGTGAAGGCGATTCAGACATGCTTCGTCTGAGCCCAAGGCTGCTTCTGCTCTTGACTACTGTGGCTGAAAAGTGTCTGAATGGGCTGCAGTAAAGAGGCATACTGGTGGTGGGTCAGATTCTTGCTGCCTAGGATTAACCTGGCAGAAATGAGAAGGAATCTTTTAAGTAATGGACCAGCCGTAATCTGTATTCTTATCTGCAAAGGGCGCACTCCAGAATCCTGTTAGATTAGATGTCCGGTGCACTTCAGAAGGTCAGCTAGCAGCAATGCTGGCATCACTGTGGAGAGTTTATTTCAAGGTCCCCCCAGTTACCCTTGACTGGGGCAGGTGGCTTGGAAGTGGAGGCTGCCATGGAGGGTGGGAGGGGAGCAGCTCACACCACCCTGACCTTGTAGAATGAAGGAGGTGACATCTGATCCCTCCTGGTGGAGGTCCCTGAATATGGAATCCAACCCAAGATAGCAGCCCTGCTCTTTAAGTCCCTGCCCGTGTGGTTATAATCCAGATAGCTCGGAACTGACCCGTGCTTCCCTCACCTCCCACAACTGGCAGGCAGGAGCCATCTGGTTCTTGATTTGTGCCAACAAGAGAAGAAGGCTTCCCGGCCTGGGGTGGTTCCACATGAATTGCATGTTTTGCAGCCCTGCTTGATCCTGCAGGTCTCAGGAGGGACTTAGAGCAGCTGTTTCTGAGCCAGAAAGTGCCCTGACTGATATTTTTATAAATAACCCTTTCTTAAACCCTCTCCCTTCCCACTAAACAAGAAAGGGAACCTCCTCTCGTCCCTCTCCTCCATCTGGTTGGCTCCAATTTCTGGCGCACTCCCTGAGTGCCCTGGTGACTGCAAACACTTCAAGTACCTGTCTGCTCCTGCCTCAGATGGCTTAGCCTCTTGACCATCATGTCTGACTCCTGCAAACTCCCTGGAGCTGCAGGCTCATTTCTGAGCCTGGAAGAGAACGGGGGATTTGCTGGGGCTATTGGACATTTCTCAAGCATGGTGGCAAAAAGAAGTTGGGAATGAAAACATTTTTCTTGGCCAATCCTCACCTGTTTCAGTTGGGTCTTAACTTGCCTAGAGCATCATGTAGCAGAAGAGATCAGAGCACAAAACACAAAGTGGTTAAGTGAATTGTCACCAGCAGTCCACGGAGGTGACATTGGCATTGCTAGATGCCAAGTGTAGCTGAGCTTGTGAATAATCGATTGTATGACTTTCTAAATCACTTCTGAGGCTTACAGTGGAGATGATACAGCAGGGTGGTGTGTGTGAGGGGTCTGAAGTCAGATGCACCTGAATTCAAATCCTGGTTTTTTCCACTTATTTCTTATCCTACCTCAGTTTCTTCATCAGTCAAATGGAGGATAATAGCAATACCTACCTGATGGGTTGTTATGCGGGTTAAATGAGATGGATGGCACATGGTTAGCTTTTTATTAATGATAGGATCTTTCCTTGAAGGCTGTGCTTCCCCTGTGCTGGGGAGTCGGGGTCCTTCTGTGTCAGTGGGTCTCAACTTTGCCCAGTGGAATCACCAGGGGAGCTTTTGCAGGTCTAAGCCTAGGCCATATCCAGACAGGGACATGAGAACTTCTGGGCTTGGGACATTAGAATTAGTCCTTTGTGAAGTGCCCATGTGAGCAGCCACAATTGAAATTCACTCCCAATGAGTATGCGATTTGGGAGCAGAACCTTGACTTTAAAGATTTATTTCTATTGTTTTGTTTGTTTCTTTGTTTTTGACAGAGACAGACAGAGAGACAGAGAGAAGGGGGAGGGAGGGCCCAGAGCAGTCTCCATAGTTGTATGACATTAGTTTAAGACGTGGTTTTATTCCACACAGGTAGATGGGGGATGAGCAGGGCAGGAACCAGGCTGGGGGCCCTTCCACATGGCGCCAGCAAGAACTGAACTAGGGGCACACCCCAGTTCAGCATATGGGTTCACACGGGCTAGGGCCGGGATTTAGTCCTTGGACCCTGGGCTGCAAAGCGAGTGCTGAACCTGCTGAGCCATCCTGGCTTCCCCGAACCTTGACTTTAAGTCCTGGCCTTCCTCCTTAGCCCAGTGACCTTGGTTAACTCCTCAGTCTCAGTGTGTTCTCATCTGCACCAATATAGGCAAGGAGGATAATACCCGCCTCACAGGGTGGTCCCACCGTGCAAATGACATGTGTGCAGTCAGTCTTGTTAGAGCACTTTTCTTTACATTATTATACAGTGGTAATCCTACTTGTGTGCTATCTTTTAAGTTGATTTTTAAATATCAGCTTTATCTTAAATAGGTGATAACCTCCTGGGGACAAAGCCTACTATTCTTATGATTTTTTTATGCCCATAGCAGCACTGAAGACACAGAGACAGGCCTTCAGATTTTGGGAACTGGAGTAAGCCTTAGAGAGATCGCTGGTTAATTAATATGCAGGTGGTGAAGAATGTGAAAGAGGAACCCGTGAATGCGATGGTTGTGCCCAGCTTAAGGTGGAAGTGCCAGTTCTGCCTTTCTCAGCTAACAGGGTAGGGGTGGGGGAGGGGACTGGGCAGGTCTGGGACTGGGCTTCTGTGCCAATTCTGGCTGTCTGCTCATCTGTGCTTCTGTCCCTACAGACCCAGCCATGGCAGGCTCAGGCAGCAGTTCGCCGTGGGGCCAGCATCTGTTCAGAGTCACCCTGGTGGCCCTGGTGGCCCTGGTCCTTTTCCACTCGGCATCGTCCGAGCCCCAGCGAGACTTTGGGCGGCCAGGTCAACAGAAGCGGGAGGCTCCGGTGGACCTGTTGAGCCAGATTGGTCGATCTGTGCGAGGAACGCTGGATGCGTGGATTGGGCCAGACACCGTGCACCTGGTGTCAGAGGTGAGGAGGGCGGTCCCCACTGATGACACAACTTGAGCAAATGGAAAGGAGGAGACATTGTGGCCACCGCATCTTGGCTCCACGTTCTCCATGTGTCATGATCCCTGACGCAGAGAGCCCCGGATTCCACACAGGGGCGCCAGACGAACCTGCCTTTGGCACTGTGGTTGCTTGACTCCTGCCCTAGGGTCCTTACCTCTCTCCCCAGCTTTCCCTCGTCCCCTTTCTTGCCAGAAAGGCTGGGAAATGAGTCATCTTTACAAACCGCTGTCATTGGGTGACTGTAGAGTCTGACTTTGGTCAAAATGTGACCTAAAGTCTTAAATTGGCAAAACATCAGGACCTGAATGATTCTTTCACCTGTGTGGGGGTTGGGGGCGCTGACTGAGGAGCTTAAGGAAGGGACGTCTCTTCTCCCTAATGGTGTCCCAAGCATGGTGTCACATACTTTTGCTGGGTAGTTCTAAACAGCTGAGACGAGCCTTTATCAAACCCCTAATATAGGAGAGCCGAATGACTCCTTTTTTATCGAGGTCTTCCTAGCCCTTTACAGATGTTACTGCACATACTCGTACCTCCTGGGAGGCTAGGAGGACCCCAATTTTACAGCATGACAACACCAGGGATTAGATGATTCCACCACCTACGTACACCTACTACCACCAGCAAAGTATTCTAGTAAATCAGTTGAATTTGGGCCCAGATGTCCTGGGTTCCAGTTCACGAGGGAGAAATGGTCTGCTGCCCATGGCTGTGGACGGTCCCTGCCGGGCCTTGCCTGGGCAGTGGTGGCGAGACCTGTAGGAGAACAGCATCATCAATTATGGACTCATCTCAGCCCTGCTCTTTCCACAGAGCGCATCTCAGGTGATGTGGGCCATCTCCTCGGCCATCTCTGTGGCCTTCTTTGCTCTGTCTGGGATCGCGGCACAGTTGCTGAACGCCTTGGGGCTGGAAGGTGAGTACCAGAGAGCTGGTTAGGTCAGCGGGCACCTAGCCCGTCACTTCCTGTTTGTGGGAATTTATCTTTTCAGGGTCTAGACTTCTCCTCAGCTAGTTGACATCTCCCGGGTCTCCCCAGAGGCCAGCATGAGAGTAGGCATTTGCTTTGTGTCAGGAGAAGCATACCACTAATTCATAGTCTCTCTCACTGAACTGTTATCCGCAGCTCAGAGAATTACTCCCGTTTTGTAGATAAAACAGGCTCAACCAAGGGAAGTAATCGACCCACGGTTAGTAGGAACTGGAGCTGAGATTCAAGCTCATGTGTGTGGGACCCTGTGGGATAGGAGTTTTCCTTTGCAAGGGGGTTTAAGTCCTCCCCCTTTTGTTCTTGCTCCCATGCCCTCACCACTCCAGGTTGTCTGATTCTGTAACTGTCCCCCTTTCAGGAGATCACCTCACCGAGGGCCTGAAGCTCAGCCCCAGCCAGGTCCAGACCCTCCTGCTATGGGGTGCAGCGGCCCTGCTTATCTATTGGCTTCTGTCCCTGCTCGTCGGCTTGGTCTTGGCCTTGCTGGGGCGGATCCTGGGGGGCCTGAAACTTGTCCTCTTCCTGGCGGGCTTTGTGGCGCTGGTGAGGTCAGTGCCTGACCCGTCCACCCGGGCCGTGCTCCTCCTGGCCTTGCTGACCCTCTACGCCTTGCTGAACCGGCTCACCGGCAGTCGGGCCTCGGGGGCTCAACTGGTGGCCAAGGTGCAAGCGCTGGAGCGGCAGGTGGAGGATATGCGCTGGCGGCAGCGGCGAGCGGCCAAGGGGCCCCGGAGCGTGGAAGAGGAGTGAGAAGGACGCCTGCCACTGCCACCATCATCATACCAAAGAGCTGAGCTGCTTCTGGGTCTCTGGCCCTCCTTCCAGCCCCCTGCCCCTCTCCTGCCACTTCTGAACCCTCAGAACCTGTATCTCTGCCCCAGACGCCCTAGCGGAGCAGGAGGAAGACCCTTTCTCCTGCTGGTCCTTTGTCTGGGGCTCATTCTCTTACCCTTCTCTGCTCCCAGCCTGTCTCAGCCAGGCAGCCTGGAGGGGCCTGCCCCCCAGCTTCTGCTTCTGCTCTCAGCGAACATCACTGCCATTGGCCTCCTGTGACGCTGCCACCGCCTTGCCTTCCTCCCGATGCTCTGGCTCTCCTGTCCTCTAGCTTCTTCTTTGCTAAGGCCCCAGCCCCTTCCTGTGTGCTTCCTTCCAGCTCTGCGCTCCAAACCAACCACGGCTCTCCAGGCCCACTCCTGTCCCCTTCATTGCCGATGGTGGGGAAGAGGGGCGGCGTATGGGGCCTGAGGGGAAAGGAAGTGCGGACACTCCCGTGGGGCAGGGGGGTGTACTTCGAGTCTGTTACAAGTGCCTTAATCCGAGCCGGCGGGCCCTCTGCTTGGCCGCTGCTGTACTGTATGTGCTGGGGCTGCTCCGTGTCAAGAAGAAAGTGGTTCCTCTCAGGATCTTGATTCCCCTTCAGCCAAAGCAAAAGATGACTGCTTGGTGGCATGTGCCTGCAAGTAGGACTCTGCAGGGGCCATCAGATCCCCTGTGGGGAGTTCAGAGTCCCTGAGGAGGCGGGACAACTCATCTTGTCTGCACAGCTCCAGGCCGGTCTCCCATCTCCCTCCCCACTCACTGCCACCAGGGAGTTCTGATCAGTGGCCTGGCAGGGTCACGGAGCAGACACCCAGAGATGGCACCGTAGCCTTTTCCCTTCACGTTCTGCGGGGAGTAGGGGGAGCCCTCCGACCCCTCCACCCCCTTCACCAGGGCTCTTGGCGCTGTTCTTCCTCTGAGGCTCTGGGGGAGGTGGGTGTCCTCTGCCAGGCCCAGCACATGACGTGAGGGGTAAATAGATGCCCAGTTCTTAACTGTAAAGGTTTGATGTGGAATCGCGACTGCAGTGATACATATTTTTATCAGCGCTTGGTTGGTTTTAAATAAAGTGCACGCTGTTTTATTACCTTGTTCTGTAAAAATGTATTTACTTAAAGCCTAGATGGCTTGGATTTCCCCCTCTACAGCTAAACCCGTTTAGGTAGAGCCCTCAGCTTTCCTGCCTTCTCCCAGCAGGGGCAGTGTGAGCTGGTAGAAAGAGGGAGGGGAAGGGACAGGACTGAAGGCTGGTATCTGGTACCCTTCCCACTAGGAGTGTGAGGAATGAGGAAGGCGGGCCCCCACTGCAAAACTTCCAGGAACTGACTGGCGCCCCCACCCCTTCCTACCCCCTGTGCAGGCATGTCAGGGCCAGGAGGTTTGCCTGCCTTCCTTTCCCCTACCAGACAGAAGTTTCCTGCACTGTGGTTCTCAGCCCTGCCCAGAGATGGGGCCATTTGCATTGTGGTGGGGCCTGGGCATGGTTTTTTCTTTTCAAGCTGCCCAGGAGGTATGAATGTTCAGCCGGATGCCCTGCTCTGGAACCTCTCCCAACACTGTGCAGCAGGTACGGCTGGGCCAGGAGGCCAAGCCCTGGGCAGAGGCAAGTGCCTAGGCTTCTGAGCCCACAGGCCTCTCTGGGATGGGGCTGGGCAGGAAACAGCTGCCTGCACCTGGAGCCCTTCCTCCACAGGAGTGGCCCAGGCCTCTGTCAGGGCAGGCCCCATGGCTGTCACCTGGCCCTATCGGCCTCCTCTCACCTTTTCCACCCCTGCAGCGCAGTCCCCCTTGTCCCTGAATGCTGGTTCTGACCGAGGTGTCAGATGCCCTGCAGCTGAGCTGCTCGTGGGGGGTGCGGGATCGGGGGCGGGGGGAGAGGCAGAGGAAGTGGTTTTTTCCTCATTGGCCCGGAGCTTGCCTAGAGGGAGTGAACAGAACACATCCCGCCCCTCTTGGCAGAGGTGGGTCAGTCCCCTGCTGCCGGGTCTCCAGGGACGCGGCCTTCTTTGCGACTTGGAGTGTAGGGGTGCCCTGTGCTTGGAGACCCGCCGGGCACTAGGACCCAGCGGGGCGGAGGACGGCCCATGTGCTGCGCGTTCTCCCTCCTCCTGCTCCAGCTTCCCGCTCCATTGTCTGGGAACTGCAGCGGCCAGCGCGCAGCGCAGCGGGCCGGCGGCCGGGCAGGCGGCGGCCGGACCCAGCCGGCCGGATAGGGCCGGCGCCGAGGGGGCGCGGGACATGCCGGGCGGCCCGCGGCCACCTGAGCCGCCCGCCTAGTCCCCGCCTTACGTGGGAAGAATGTGCGCCCTGATGGCGGGGCGCGAAGCAGCGGCTCCCCGGGGGCCCTGCGGCCCCTGGCTCTGCCTCCTGGTGGCCCTCGCCCTGGACGTCCTGAGAGGTCAGCGGGGAGGGGCGGCTGGGCACAAGGGATGCCCGGGAGGCGGGGAACCTGCGGATGCTCGGACTAAACCCCAGCGGGCTGGCCCGAAGCGAGCGTGCCCTGCCCGAGGGCCGGTGAGATCTCACCCCGGGATCGTTTCCCCAGCCGCGCGCCCCCATTGCTTCCTTCACCTGCACAACCCGGCAACTCCTTCCTGACCCAGGACCAGCCGGGCCCCGGGGCTCGCCCCGCCGCCCCACCCCCACTGGGTCCCTGTTCCTTCCCTCCAGGGCATCTAACCCGGCTACCCCCTGCCCCGGGAGCACCCGCTCCCTAATCTGCCCTCCACAGAGCTGCACCCCCATGGTTTCTAGCCTCTCCCCACCATTATTTGCTTCCCCCCTCCATCCCCATAAACAGAAAGCTGACCCTTTGCCTGTATATACAGCCACCCTCCGCCAACCCCAAGGAGCACTCTGACCTTGGAGTTCCAAGAGATTGTCCCTTATGGGGATACCCATCCCTGAAGGAAGGGTCTCCCCTGTGCCCTGGGCGGGCATCATACCGCCCTTGTTACTGGCTGTGGCCACTAGCTGACGATGCCGTGGAAGTATGAGGGATACCCCCCTCACCCACATCAACAAGCTGAGCTCTGGGTGCTGGGAGTCCGTGGGAGTCAGGCCTCAGAGCATTTTGGAATTATCCAGGCAATGGAGTAGAAAGGAGGCCAGGAGGGGCTGCTCCCAGGGAGCCAGTCACTCACCTGTTACACTTGGGGGGTGGGAATGGGTGAGGTGTCTCAGACACATGCTTCTTGGGGGGAGGGGGGCTTTAAGGAGGTTGAAACCATCAAGTCCCCTAGCGCAGAGTGGGCTCTGAGGCTGCTTTCAGCCACCTGCTCCCCTCCCCAGGGGACCCCATGGGAGCCCTAATAACCCCTTTCACAGAGAGACAGGAAAGCCTTGTTACATCCATTATGCAGCAGCTATAACCCCTCCTCCAGACTTCACCCCACAGTTACGAAGCCCGCCCCTGCCCACACTGTCACTAAATGCCAGTTGTACAGGTGATGAAACAGAGGCTCCAAGATGTTAAATGATTGACCCAACCTCCATCGAGGCAGAGTTAGGACATAAACGCAGGTCTCTGGTTCCCAGGACATCCTCTCCAGAGAGCACTGCCCAGTTTGGGATCCAGGATGAGTGAGACAAGGCCTCGGCTGATAAACAGGAGATAACTCATTCAGAGGAGGCCATAAGGGCTGTAAATGACGGAGGGGACTGGTAGGAGGGAAACAAGGTGGGCTTCCTTAAGCGGGCAGTGTCCACTCTTGGCCGCAAAGGAGGCAGGAGACACCCCGGAGCCTAGAGAGTGGACACCTTTGCAAACAGCATAGGGTGGAGAGAGAGGTGGAGGGTGGAGAGGCAGGGTGGTCCAGTAGTTGCCTGAGCTCTGACTCCCTGCTCCACCAAGTGCACCAGCTGTGGGACCCCAGCAAGTAAGTACCTTAACCTCTCAGCCTCATTTTCTACATCCATACAGAAGGATCAGTAGTAACAGAATCTAGTTCTCAGAGTTATTACAAAAACTGAAAGAGTTAATACATGTAAAGTATTTATACCAGTAGCCTGCATATAGTGTTCAAAGAAACGTAAATTATTCAGGCTAAGAGTCAGTTGGTACAAACTAAATATGGTCTTCATGGTCCTTTGTTCTTCTGGTTATTGGATACCTGACTCTTCCAGGCTCATGGGTCCCACCCACCACCCGCTTCCTTCTCTTGCACTTCAGCAGCCAGTTGGGACAGGGTGGAATGGAGCAGTTTGGGAAACCGGTGTGAGGTTGCTATGGTGATGATGTAGGTCCAGGCAGGGTGAATACCCAGCTAAGTCTGGCCAAGGACCGAAGGGCAGAGAAGGGTCTTGACTTCTACAAAGCTGCCCTGGTCACCATCTTTTAGCTCAGAGGCTCTGTCTGGGGAGAGCTGTACCCGCAAAAGCTTGGTGTCAGAGGCAAGTAGGAAGGGGATAGGAACGGGGGAGGAGGAAACATCGAGAAGGTTCTGCTGGACAGAAGAAGGCTGGGGTCTGTGGAAGGTAGAAGAAGGAATGTCTTGGGGCTAAGCCTTCAGCCCTGGATTAGATTAGAATCCTGGCCCTGTCACATGCTATCTGCATAAGGCTCTTGGAGCCTCAGTTTCCTCATATGTGCAATGGGGAGATCTATAACCCTTTTCTTCCTCCACTGCCCACTGCCCCTGTGCCCTAGGACCGAGCAGCTCAGTTCCGCCCCTGCCAGCCCTGGGGCTGTCACTATCTCTACCCCTTCTCCCTCTTCAGTGGACTGTGACCAGGAGCCCGCGGACCCTGTGTACCTGCCAGCAGTGCTGGAGGTCCTGGATGCCCCAGAGCACTTTCGTGTGCAGCAGGTGGGCCGCTACCCACCTGCCAACTCCTCTCTGGACTCCCGATCTGAGACCTTCCTGCTCCTGCAGCCCTGGCCCAGGGCCCAGCCTCTGCTCCGGGCCTCCTACCCTCCCTTTGTCACTCAGCAGGTAAGGAGGGGGCACCAGGGACTCCCAGGCGAATAGGATGCGGAGCTGAGAGCAACTGTGTGTGGCTCAGGGGCTTGCCCCAGCCCCTCTGTGCTCGTGTCTTCCAGGGGGGAAACTGAGGCCCGTAAAGTTTCTCTCCTGCCAGGCTGGAGTTGGAAGCCTGGCATCCCATCTTCCCAGATCTCGCTCCCCCTGCCCCTGCCACCCCACTTTGTTAAACACCCTCATTTTCCCTCCAGGTTGTCCCTCCTCAGATCACTGAACCCCATCAATGGCCAGTCCCATGGGACGTGCGGGCCGTGTCAGTGGAAGCGGCTGTGACCCCGGCAGAGCCCCACGCCCGGGTTCTCTTCCACCTCAAAGGGCAGGATTGGCCCCCAGGGCCTGGCAGCCTGCCTTGTGCCCGGCTCCACGCCATACACCCTGCGGGCACTGCCCACCGAGCCTGCCGCTTCCAGGTGAGTGGGTGGGTGCTGCTGGGCCAGGGTGGTCCCAGAGTAGGGAAGAGAGGGCTCACCACCCCTGGGAAGTTGGGGGGTCACGGACCAGCTGGCTTCGTTCCAGCTCTGCTAACTTTCAGGGGACCCTGTGAAAGGGTTCTTTAGGGCCCCGTGTGGAGTTCAGTCCATTGTATATGATTTTGGGCAAGTCACTTAACCTCCGTTTCCTCATCTGTAAAGTGGGGTAATAGCAATTCCTACCTCATGCAGTTGGAATAAAGAATGAACGAGATGAACGCAGTGCCTGGCACTGAGTTTGTAGGATTGTCAGTATTACTTTTATAATTGCAATTCCCACTATTTTGAAGACTAGCGCAGGAATCCACTGGGAAGAGGTACTTTGTGGACTTTGGGATTTTGAGTGGCAGTCAGGGTGGTCCTGGGGCCTGGTCATGGGGAGGCACTGGGACTCGCTCACTTTGGAACGAGAAGGTAGCTGAGTGGCCCCGTAGATGCATAGCCTGTCACTAGTTGGCTGTGTCACCTAGGATTTGTCTCTGGCCCATGCTGGCCCTGCCTATTAGGGACCCCTGCAGCTCTGGGGTCCCTGCCATGGGTGCTGGGCATCCCCTTTCCCGCTGTGCTAACCACAGCCATTGTGTCTTTGCAGCCGTCCCTGGGCGCCTGCGTGGTGGAGCTGAAATTCCCCTCGCACTGGTTCTCCCAGGGCTCCGTCACGCGGGCCGAGCTGACCTACACACTGCAGCCTGCCGCTGAGGGCCCTGGGGGTTGCGGCCCTGATGGGGAACAGGACCCTGGGGAACAGGCCCTCCCAGTGGGCAGGGTGGAGCTGAGGCCGGCAGACCCCCCACAGTACCAGGAGGTGCCCTTGGATGAGGCAGTGACTCTGCGGGTGCCCGATGTGCCCGTGCGGCCCGGCCAGCATTTCAGTGCCACCCTCCTGCTTCGGCACAACTTCTCAGCCAGCGTCCTGACCCTGCGGTGAGCACTGGGCCCCTGGGGGTGGCTGGGAGGCAGGAACCTCTGCAGGAAGGCTAGGCAGGTGCCTACCCACTTGGGGTCCTTACTAGAATCCCTAACCACTGCAAAATACGGGTCCACCAAACCCCCTCCAGGTTGAGCGCTGTGATTGCCCTGGCAGCAGGCAGGACCTGGCATTGGGCATAGCCCTGAACTTGGGATGCTAGAAGTAGGGCGCTCCCCTCTCCTGGCACCTCCCCAAGGCTCCTTGGTCCAGTGACAAGGATTTGCAGTGTGCAACTTGCACACTGGGTGTCTCTCAGGTGCCTGTCCCTGTTCCCTGTGTCTCACGCCCTCCTTTGCTCACTCACACACTCATTGGATCTTTCCTGGGCCATAAAATATGCCTAGCCCTGTATCTGTCTCCACGCTGGACAGAGGAGCAAGGCTCCCGAGTGGTAGGGCAGGGAGCCGGACAGGCAGGAACTGGATTGTGTGCTCTGATGAAGGTACAAAGTGCTGCAGAGGCTTGAATTCGTGGGTAGAGGGAGGGGAACCCACCCGGCCCTGCGAAGAGCTTTCCAACAGACACGAATTTGAGTTGCCAAGAGGCTTGGAGAATGAACAGATGAAGAAAGGACGGGCAGGTGCCAGACAGAAGGCCCAGCCTGAGCGGAGTTCCTTAGAGGCGTGAGTGGTTTGTGTGTGTGAGGAAGATCTGTAGGTGTAGCTAAAGCAAGAGCGATGGAGAGATGTCACAGCTGGAGATGAAACTGGACCGGACCCTGGAGGGACAGGAATGCCAGTCTAAGCCTTGACCTTGTGGTCAGTGGGCACCATCAGGGGTCTCGGATGGGGGAGAGCTATATGGCATGACCTGTGTTGAGATGGAGAACCGTGAGGATATTCAGACCTCAGCTCAGGGAGGCCAGACAGCAGGTATGGACTCTGTCCACAGCGCAGCACCCACCTTGACAAGCTGGACCTATGTCCTCCCCGCAGGATCAAGGTGAAGAAGGGGCTGCAGGTGACAGCTGCCCGCCCAGCCCAGCCCACCGTCTGGACTGCCAAGCTGGACCGCTTCAAGGGCTCCAAGCACCACAGCACCCTCATCACCTGCCACCGTGCCGGGCCCACAGGGCCAGACTCCAGGTGGGCAGTTCCCTCCGCCGGGGACAGGAGGGAGGGCTGGTGGGCAGATTTACGAGGCTCCAGAGAAGGGGGCTGCCAGGCTGCCTCCATAGTCATTCCCATGTGAGGGAGCACAAGAACTGGCTCCTTCAAGGAAGCAGCACAAAGCCGATCTAGCATACGTGTGTGTGTGCGTGTGTGCATTCCTTCCTCCCTCAATTCATTCATTCAGCTACTGTGTACGCATCCCGGTCACGGGCCAGGTACAGTGAGTGGCTGAGTCACTCCAGGTGATGCCAGCCTATCCTGTTCCAGCCCTCACAGCCACTACCCCTCCTCCTACCACCACCAAATGGGTCCCATTTGGGGGGCAATTCATATTCCCCAAAGCCCAGCTGCAGTTCTTAACGTTTACACTGTTTTTATTCATGGCCTGAGTTTGGGTCAAGGCCATGGGCTTTGTATTTATAGTTCCTGTTCAAATCCTGCTTCTGATACTTTTGGGATGGATAACCTTGGGCAGGCCAGTTCACACCCCCACAGCCACTCCCCGCCACAGCCTCAGCTTCTGCACGTGTAACATGGGGATAATAATGCGTCTCTTAGGGTTTGTGAAAATAAAGTAAGACACTGCGTAGCTAGTATCCAGGCCAGTTCCTGTCACGTAGCAGGTGCTTGTTCAAAGAAAGCCGTGAGGGTTATTCAGGGGGTCAAGTGCCAGTCCTGGGGCCTGGAAGTGACCTTGCTTCCTTCACAGACAGTGAATCGGATGCTGTATGCCACCCTGCTGGCTGTGGAAGGCACATGTCTGAGGGGAAAAGGCCCAGGAAGGCAGGAGGACTGGCAGGCATCTGGGGAGCGGGGAGGAGTTCTGGGGCCAAGAGTTGCTAAGAGCTTGAGCTCGAACCAGGAAGTTTGGGTTTAAGGCCCACCCTGTCACCATTCACTGTGTGACCTTGGGCACATTCTATAACCTCTGTACCTTAGTTTTCTCATCTCTGAAATGGGAATCATCATAGACCCTACCTCCTGAATACAGGAAGTGCTTAACACAGTGCCTGGCTGCTAGCAAGCACTCGGTTTCTCTCTCTTCTGGCCAGCAGCCCCCTTGAACTGTCCGAGTTCCTATGGGTAGACTTCTTGGTGGACAACGGCACCAGTGGGGGTGTGGCGGTCACTCGCCCTGTCACATGGCAGCTGGAGTACGCAGGCCAAGCTCCCGAAGCCGAGAAGGACAAAATGGTATGGGAGATCCTAGTCTCGGAGCGGGACATAAGAGCCCTTATCCCACTGGCCAAGGTAAGGGGACCCCCGTCTGCCAGGCCAGGTGGGAGGCTGAGTAAAGTGAAGAGCTTTGGGCTGAGAGCCTCCTGCACCCCAGGCCGAAGAGCTGGTGAATACAGCACCACTGACTGGAGTACCACAGCGTGTCCCTGTGCGCCTTGTCACTGTGGACAGCGGGGGGACTCTGGTGGAGGTGACAGAGCACATCGGCTGTGAGTCGGCCAATGCACAGGTCCTGCAGGTGAGTGGCGCATGCCAGCCCCGCATGAGGGTGCATTTGTACATGCAGCGATGCACACGCCACTCTCCTTCCCCCTTCAGGTCCCAAGAGAACAGCTTCTTCTTGACACCAGAAACCTCATAGGGGGAGCCACAGCTTTGCCTTCCTTTGTTCCCACCACCTCTCTTTCCAGAGTCAAGTGGGAGCTATGTAGCCTAACTGCCCCCAGCTTAGGCACTTCCACGTTCATTACCACATTGGCAAATGAACTGCTGTGGGAGAGCTAAGAGTGTGTACTTTGCGATCCAAAAGTTCCTGTTTAGAACCCATCTTTGTTATCAATGAGCTGTGTGATTGTGGACAAGTCTCTTAACCTCTCTTAGCCTCAGCGTCCTAAGCTTTAAAATGGGAATATATGTTAGGGATGTTGTAAGAATTCAAAGCTCCCTAAAAGAGTATCCAACAGAGAGCAGGAACTGAAACAATGGCACCTACTGTTGTTATAACCATATAATGATAGAACTGTTGGATCCTCATAATGACCCATGAGGTTAAAAGGGGGCTGGGCAACTTTCCCCACTTTGAAGTTCTAAGAGGGGTAGCCTGGAGCCTGCAGGTCCTGAATCCTGGCTGCTCCTTGTAAGTGGTTCCTACCCAAGAGTTCCGGTGGCTGGGTCTGCCCTGCCCCACCCACCTCTGCTGACCTACCTGTAGCTGCTTACCAGGTGGTTCTGACACCAAAGTCAGAGGCCAGCACTAACAAGGAGGCCAGTTTGTGGGTTCAAGTCCTCTGTCAGGAGCAAGACTCTGTTGCTTGGAAATAGCCAGCTTCCCCAACTGAGCCCCAGGGGGATTTGGAGTGGCTGGTTCCTGCAGGGAGAATGGATCCTGGGTGCATGGTGACATCTTAATCTAAGGACATGCGTTACAGTAAAATACAGAACTGTACCCTGTCTTAGGGAGGGGGTCAGGGCTGCCCTCTCTGGTCCGTCTCCGTCTTTCTGGCATAGCCCACCCCCTGCCCTCTGTCCTCTGACAGGTGTCTGAGGCCTGTGACGCTGTGTTTGTGTCTGGCAAGGAGAGCCAGGGCGCTCGGGGGGTGAGAGTGGACTTCTGGTGGCGCCGGCTGCGGGCCTCGCTGCGGCTGACAGTGTGGGCCCCGCTGCTGCCCCTGCGCATTGAGCTGACCGACAGCACCCTGGAGCAGGTCCGCGGCTGGAGGGTCCCGGGCCCAGCTGAAGGGTGAGTGGAGACCTGAGGAAGCTGGGTGGCCTTGGTGAAGTCCGTCCGGGACTGGGGGAGGGCCTGGGGGACACAGCCCAGGGCTCCAGCTGGGGTCTGAAAATCTGCCCAGTTGCTTGTCATTCCTTCTACCCATCCCAGCCCTTCTGACCTCTCTGCACCCCTTCCTCCCTCCCCACCACACCTCTGTGGTACAGACCCCTGCCTTTCTAATATGCTGTGTCATCAGATTCGCCTGTCTGTGGCCTATCAGCCCCCTGCACGCCCCTCCCCTAGAACGTAAGCCCTTGAAGGCAGGGGTCTATTCTGTGCACTGCTGTGTCCTCAGGCCTAAGGTGGCACCTAGCTCAGAAAATACTGAGGAGGTCCCACCAGAGCCCAAGGGTAAGGTGGCCTCAGGCCTCTGGAACCTGACCTCCCAGATCCTACAGATAGTGAGTGTCCTTGGTCTTCCCCATGAGAGGGGGGCTCTACTTCTACGCCCGTTCACCGAGTTTCGATTAGAGGGTGAGAGGCTGGATGGATAGGTGCAAGCACCAATCAGGATTGGGGCTGGGGCACAGCGCTTGGGGTAAAGGGCCTGCTTCTCTAACTTGGGCAGTGGGCGGGGCTTGAAGGACGGTGCCCATTGGGAACCGAGGCCTTGCGGCTGGGGGCGGGCTGCCCTGACGCCCCGCCCCTGGGCTGCCCCCTCACCGTAGGGCCCCCGAGGCCGAGGCCATCGCAGGAGAGGAAGCGGAGCGGCGTTCCCGCAGCTGCCGTCTGCAGTACCAGCGCGCCTACGTGCGCTTCCTAGTCCCCTTTGCGGCCCACCCGCTGGACGGCGGCCGTCGCCTCACCCACCTGCTCGGCCCTGACTGGCTACTAGACGTGTCCCACCTTGTAGCGCCGCACGCCCATGTACAGGACCCGCGCGTAGCCTCGCTGGAGGACGGCCGGGTCCTGGTGGGCCGAGAGCCCGGCGTCACCTCCATTGAGGTGAGAAGACCCAAGAAAGGGATAGGTGGCCCCCAGAATGTTCATGGGCAGGTGTGAAGGGTGTAAGAGAGGCCCATGGTGTACCTGGGAGGTATGAGCCCAGTGGGATTGAAGAGTGGGTGAGACAAGGGTGGCCTGTGTGATGAATGGGGAAAGCCTCTAGGTATGCAGGTCTTGAGAGAGGACACTGTCCCCGGCATGTGGGACTGGGGTTAAGGCGTGGGATTGAGGTGCAAGGAGTTGGGCAGAGCTGCCTGTGTGGATGCTGGGAGCAGGAACCAGATCCCTTGTGGGGCTGCTGGGGTGTCTGTGTATGAGGACCTCCCTCCTCCAGCTCCCTCTCTCCCTCAGGTGCGTTCCCCTCTGTCTGACTCCATCCTGGGGGAGCAGGCGTTGGCCGTGACAGATGACAAGGTCTCAGTGCTGGAGCTCCGGGTGCAGCCAGTCATGGGCATCTCGCTGGCCCTGAGCCGGGGCACTGCCCACCCTGGGGAGGTCATAGCCACGTGCTGGGCACGGTCCGCCCTCCCCGCCCCAAAGCAGGTGACAGCTGGGGATCAGGGGGATGAAGTCAGCATCCCCAAATGGGGGCTGATGATGGGGGTGGGTGGTACCGCGACCCGTCATAGGGTTTTCATAATGAGGACTGTCACATTGTGAGCTCTCTGTGGCTGGAGATGACCAAGCAGTGGCTGTCTGGAGTGTGTCAGTGGGAGGAGGGTTAGCGGCTCTATCTGAGGACCCTCCCAATGACTCAGGCGCTGGGGCTGGGTGGCCAGCAGGTGATTGACACCCATCCCCTCTCTCCCTGTGTTTTGTCCATCTGCCTGTGTCTGTTTCCTCTCTGGTCTTTCCCCCTCCTGTGGCCTGTCTCTGTGGGAGTGGTCTGTGTGTGCATGCGTGCGTGCCCTCGCGTGTCTCTGCCTGTGTCCGTGTGCTCCATAGGAGGCGGCCCTCTCCCTCTGGCTGTCCTTCTCCGACCACACCCTGACCCCCGCTGCGCTCTATGACCACCGGGACCTGGGACTATCTGTCTCAGCTGAGGAGCCTGGCGCCGTCCTGCCAGCCGAAGAGCGGGGTGACCAGCTCAGGGTGGTGGTGAGTGGGGCGGGCCCCGAGGGGCTGCCCCTGCATGTGTCTCTGCACCCGCCTGAGCCCTGCCGCCGGGGCCGCCACCGTGTGCCCCTGGCCTCTGGGACCGCCTGGCTGGGGCTGCCTCCTGCTCCCACGCGGGCCCCTAGCACCCTCCCATCCAGCCATGCCCGGAGCTCACCAGCCACTGAGGCCACCCTGGGTGGTGAAGGGCGGGCAGCAGGCAGCGTGGGGGGCAGCGTGGGCGTGAGGGGCAAGTTCGAGCTGGCAGAGGAGGCCGGGAATGAGGAGACAGAGGCCAGGGAGGAGGAGGAGGGGGAGGAGGAGATGGTTCCTGCCCCCCAGCGGGTCACCAACCTAGAGCTGGGCATGTACGCCCTGCTGGGTGTCTTCTGTCTGGCCATCCTCGTCTTCCTGGTCAATGGTGTGGTCTTTGTGCTGCGCTACCAGCGCAAGGAGCCCCCCGATGGTGCCACAGACCCCGCCTCCCCCCAGCCCCACAACTGGGTCTGGCTGGGCACGGACCAGGAGGAGCTGAGCCGCCAGCTGGACCGGCAGCCCCCTGGCCTGCCCAAGGGGGACAGGGGCTGCCCCTGTGAGAGTGGGGAAGGGGAGGCCCCGGCCAGGGCCCCGGGGCCTGCCGGGGGCACCACTAGCGCCTCCGGCACCCTGGCCCGGAAGGAAGCTGGGGGGCGGCGGAAGCGCGTAGAGTTTGTGACATTTGCACCAGCACCCCCGGCCCAGCTGCCCGAGGAGCCTGTGGGGATCCCTGCCGTGCAGTCCATCCTGGTGGCAGGCGAGGAGGACATCCGCTGGGTGTGTGAGGACATGGGGCTGAAGGACCCCGAGGAACTGCGCAGCTACATGGAGAGGATCCGGGGCAGCTCCTGACCCTCCCCGGCTTGGCTGGCCCCCGGCAGCCTCCTGCTCATCCTCTGGTGCTTGTGGACCCCTGTCCCCTGCCTGGTCCCTTGCAAGGTCTCCCACCCAAGCCCCCTCTGCCCTGCCCCTTGTCATTGGACCATGGTCGTGAGGAAGGGCACCTGCCCCTTATTTATGGGAACCATTTCATGCTAATTGGGTACAGAATAAAGCGAGAAGGAAACCCCCGCCAGGACTGCTGCTGTCTGTTTCCCAGTGGAGAGAAGCAAGGGGGTGGGATGGGGGCACGTTAGCCCCTGTCCCTGCTGCTGGGACAGCTTTGGGAAGCTGGGCTGCGAGCTGTCCTCTCGTAGCGACCAGCGATCCACATGAACAGGAGGGCCGTGGCAGCCTGAATGCCCGCCAACAGGAAGAAGTACAGGTGCATCTGGCAGTTGTTAATGTTCCCTGGGGAAAGGAGGGGACATTGGGTCAGGGCGGGGCTCCCCTGGAGCTGGCAGCTGGGGCAGTGTGGCTACAAGGTGGGATCCAAAGATACTGGGCAGAGGGCCCTCCAGCACCTGGCTGCCCGGGGTCTCTACAATTCCCGGTTAGCTAGCTATTTCAAGGGGCTTAAAGCAACTACCACAGGGAAAGGTGGCCCCTCCGCCAGAACAGCAGATTTCAGGAGCAGGAAGGAACCTTGGAGGTCCACTGAGTTCCAGACTTCCTTCCTGACAGTTGGGGAAGCTGACACCCAAGGAAGGGAAGCCATGCTGTGGGTGATTGGCCAGGTTTAGGCAGAAGCCTGTTCTCTCAGCTGCCTGCTGCTCCGTTCTGCTGGGGGTCGGAGCATTGAGCAGCTGTCACCTTTCCAAGCCTCCCTCCACGTGTGTCCCACTCACCACGGTCCCTGGGGCAGTGCAGCCAGCCCCCTGGCAGTGACAGCAGGGCCACCAGGCTGGAGCCCAACAGCGAGCCTACCCCCGACAGGCAGAAGAAGATGCCCATGACAGCGCCCTGCATGGAGCGTGGGGCCTCTGAGTACGCGAACTCCAGGCCTGTGGACCGAGGACAGAGGGCCTCAGAGGCCGGTGGAGGAGTGGGGAAGGGGCTCAGGTACCTACCCCCTGAGCACCAGGCCATAACCCCCACCTGACCCCGGCCAGCTGCCATCCTGGCCTTCCCTGGATGATGGATAGTTCCATGGCTATGATGATGACCACACACTAGTGACCTGTCTCTTCCGCCCCACACACAATGCCCCAGGAGTTGTCTTCTCTCTTCCCCCACCTCCCTGCCATCTTCGCCCCTCCCCTACGCCTTCTGTCCACCTTCGATGTCATCAAGTCATTTTCATTCAACCTCAGAACCTCTTCTTAATGTCTGACCTCCACCCAGGACCAAACCCCAGCCCCGGTTTAAGGCCTCCTAGACTGTCCCGTCTGGAGTCCTCCTCACACAGCCAGATGTCTAAACCCTCTCTAATGAGGTTCTATTCCTGCCCAACTCCCCTGGGGGTGGGGCTGCGGCCCTGGGGAGAAACCTCAACATTCAGGTTCAACCCACAAGGCCCCGTGGCTCTCCAGCCACCTCCCTGCAAGGCTCAGCTCCTTGCTTGTGCCATTGCCCGAGGTCCCTGCCGCTAGCTGATAAATTCTGCCCCCTCCCCACCTTGCCTTGAGCTCCGCCAGCTCCCTGCAGTCACTTCTAACGCACCCCACTGTGTTGACTGTTTCTGTAGCACACGCTGAGTGGGTCCCACCCAGCCTCCCCCTGCGAGTAAGGCCTGGCTGCTGGGCTCCTGCAGAGCGGGCCCAGCCCCGCAGCTCTCATGTCAGGAGGCAGATGCAAAACGACGGTCATTGCAACACTGCGACCTGTGTGCTATGATAGACAAGACAAAGGGAGCAGAGGGAGGACCCTGTCAGCCCAGGGGGGCCTGGCAGAGGACATCACGCAGGAGGGGGCAGGTAGGCTCGGAACTGAAGGGCAAACAGGAGTTCACTTGCAATCCGAGTCCGAGGGAACAGCAGCTACAAGGACACAGAGTGTGGGGAGCAGGGCAGCAGGGGGAAGATGTGGGAAGTTGCTCCAAGAAGTGTCATTCACCTCCAAGTCCCCAGTGCTGGCACAGTGCCTGGCACCAACCAGGTACTAGCGAATAAATCCCCACTGGGTGAACGCAGCCCAGTCAGAAGCCCTGCCTCCCTCCATGCAGACAAGCTCTAGGGGCTATGCCTGTGAGGCCTCTCTCTTTGAGGTGCCACCATCACAGGTGCAGGAGCAGGGGTGGGGTCCAGGGTACCTGGGATGCTGGCGAAGAGCTCACTGATCCCGATGAGCAGGTACTGAGGGATCTGCCACCAGATGGACAGCGGGGCTGCATAGTACACATTCTGCCCGATCTGCTGGGACACTGTCTGGTTGTGATGGATGTACTCTAAACGCTCCATCTCCAGGAATCCTGTTGGGGGAGAGAGGGGGATCCAGCCAGGCCGGCTCCAGGCAGCTTAGCCCGGGGCAGAGCTTGGCGTGGGGTGGATATTCACTAAGTAGCCAATGACTGACTGGGTAGCAGGTAAGGGAAAGCATACTGGCCTAGGGTGTGTGTGTCTCGATTTGGGTTCTAACTCTTCCCTTTTTGCCTTGGCAGCTAGGAAGCTCAGAGCTAGGTTTTGCACTCAATAATAGTCACAACTCTCATTAACTGAGAGCCTGTTGCATGCTACGCATTTAATATGCATTCTTGCAAATGAAGAAAGAAATTTAGGTTACACAACCAGCCCAGAGTCCCTCAGCTGTTAAGTAGTTGGATCTGGATTTGAGCCCCAGTGTGTCTGGTTTCAAAGCTGGATGACTTTCCATGAGATCGCTGCAGCATCAAGTAGTACAGTAGGGTTTCTAACCTGACATTCAGGTTTTCCTCCTTCCCCTTCACTGCTTAGGACATGGCTGTGCTCTAGTGAAGACTAGATGTGGAGTTAGGTGACTTGGGTTCCAGTCCTGGCCATGCCCCTGGCTGGCTGTGTGAACTTGGGCAAGTCACTTAACCTCATTGAGACCCAGGCCCCTTACGCAGGAACTAGGAATAAAAATTCCAGGATTATTGTGAGGATGAAACAGGACAAAATGCCTTAAAGCACGCATCTCTGAACATCTAGTCTGGTTTTCATCCTTGCAATCCGATACTGTTGTTTATTGAGCTTTATTTAGTTCCTCTGGATCCTGCTCATGGTGATCCAGGCACAGTGCTGGGAACTTTCCAGACTTCGCCTCGTTTAATCCTCAGAACACTCCGGCTAGACACGTTCCATGTGGGCGGAGCCTGGGCCCTGCACTGGGTCTGAATGAATTACTATCCCCATTGTAAAGATGAGGCTCAGAGGCTCTGAGAAACCTCAGGATCGATGTGACTGAATCAAAAGGGCTGAGGTCTGTGCAACAGAACAAAAGGCTGCTTCACATCAGCCTCTTTTAACAAGTGGCTTCAAACCCTTTTGAAATGGAAGAAGGAAGAGAATACCATAACTAAATACTTAAAAGCAAAAGAAGTCCCCACGTGCCACTCAGAGGCTGCATGTCTGGAAAATTCAGTCCACACATTTGTCGAGCGCCCACGTGTATCATTCATAGCCATAAATAAAAAATAAAAAATAAAAGAAAGGAAAGAATGAAAAAGAAAATCCCTGTCTTCAGGGAGCTTACATTCCACTAGGGAAAACCTGTTTTCCTCTGTTGGCCTGAGCGTCCTCATCCATCAAATGATGGGCAGAGGTAGCGGGTGGTGGCGCCGACCCAGTGAGAAGGGTCTCCTTTAGGTCAGACCTTCTGGGGAGCCAAGGCCTGCTCCCACAGGTGGAGGGTATAAGAGGCCCAGGCCCCCCTGCTTCCGCATCAGCTCACAGAGGAGCCAGCCTCCCACCCCCATCCCCAGACCAGGCCCCACCCTCCCCAGGCCCTGCCCGCCACCGTGGCTCACACACCTGCAACAACGACGGAGGCAAAACCAAAGAACATCCCCAGCGCCATCTTCTGCAGAGCCGAGGGAAGCAGCCGGCACCGCAGCAGCCAGGGGTCGAGCAGGTGGTCTTTCATGGGCACCAGGATCAGCACCACCACCACGTTGGCCAGGAGGAGCCAGGCTTCCGGGATCTGGGCAAAGGGGGCGAGGCGGGCAGGCTAACAGAGCGGAAGCCTCTGGGGCTGGCACTCCAGACTGGGCCCTGCCTGGCTGAGCCCCAGTCAGCGCTTTCCCCGCCTGGACGGCACCTCCGCTGCATAACTACGGGTGGGAGTCGCCCAGGGAGGGCAGGCAGGTCCCCCTAGCTCCTCTCCATTGGTAGTAGCTGCCTGGAAGGCTCACCGGGCTCAGCATCTAGAATGTCATGATTGATTGGTGATGTCTGCCATGGGCAAGCCGTGGAGGTAGAGTGGCAAATATGTCATTCGTCTGCCAGCTCTGAAGCTCTTTGATTTTATGAGTCTCTGAAATGCCAAGGAACTGGTTTGGAAAGTCCTGATGAAAAGCAGGGGCCCCAGAGAGGGAGGGGACAAGGCAGAGTTGAGAAGGGGGTCCTACTGGGCTGATCGGAGGGCCTGCTCAGAGCAGCAGAGTGGGGGAGCGAAGCTGGCCTGCATCCTTTGGAGCAGATGGCTGGGCTGTGGCACAAGTGCACCCATCCTCTAGGTGCCTTCCCTGTACCCCGAGGATGCCCTGCCACTGGGGGAGGGGCGTGGAACGGCAGCTTCACGCCCTCCTTCCCTAGGAGGAAGCCCCTAGCTGGGCTTGAACCAGGGGCTGACCACATGCATCCTCTCTCACCTTATAGCCGCTGCCCGGGGCTCCCAGGGCCTCGGAGATGTTGCCAGGGTGGTCTGGGAAAATGTTCGGGATGTTCAAGTGAAGACCTTGTAGGACGTATGTGGACTGCATCTGCCAAGAGAGACGGAGGGGGAGCTGGAACCCAGCCAGCCGCCCCACCTCCGGCCCGGCCCCTGCCCCGGGCAGCGCTGCTCCCTCTCCAGCCTCCGGGGGAAAGTGACCTCCCACTCCCCCTCTTCGGGAGGGGGGGGCTTGGCTGGGGGCTTTGGGAGCCGTGACCCATGCGTGTGGCCTTATTCCAGAGCTGGGCACAGCTGGTCAAACTCATACTTGTGTCTCCAGGGCCTGGCACAGAGTGGACGTGGATAAATGTTTGTTGACATGGGGAAAATAATGACATGGCTGTCCCACAGGGAGTGCTCATCATGCGCTGAAGCCAAGTTGAGTCCCACAGGTTGTCACAGCCAGGAAACGCATAGACAGTGACCGCCTGGAATGGCTCTGGATACGTGGCAGGTGCAGGCATTGCCCATAGTTGCTATATAATTAAGGTGACCAGACGTCCCGCTTTTGTCAGGACAGTCCTGATTTTTAACAATTTGTCTGGCATCCTGCGGCGTTTTAAAAAAGTCCCGATTTTTGGAAAGAATGCACGACAAGCTAGGGAACGGCGGGAGACAGACCAAATTTTTAATCAAGAACCCCCTCCCCCCCGGTCAATGGTGTCCCGCTTTACCAATGTTAAAATCTGGTCACCTTATATATAATGGAGGGGTCCAGGAGCACCCCACCAGATGGCCTGGGAATAGGGAGGGCACTTGGGTGGCCCTGGGCAGCAGCTGTTTATCACCTGGTATGGGAGGATGTCAGTGTTCTGACATGCAGTATGATCATCAGCCGTGGACCCACCCAGACACCTCCACCTGTCCCTGTCCCATCACGGATGCCTTCCACCTCTGTGCCACCCCCAAGCAGCAGGCTGGCCCTGCTTCACTCATCTTCTGCATGTTGAAACCAGTTTCCTATGAAGGGCATATGGGAGGCCATGACCTTGTGGTCTGGGGATTAGAGTTAGGCTGCTGCCCACCCTACATACACACATACATACACACGCACACCCCGCCAACCTTCCCCTTGGGGAGTGCTGGGAAGCAGTGGTTCTCAACCCTGGCTGAGTATCGGCATCGTCTGAGAAGTTATTACACCAGAGACGCCCCCCAGCGATTCTCTTTCAGTTCTGGGGTGGGACTTGGGAATCTGTGTTTTTCAAAGCTCTACAGGTGATTCTGAGCTCCTGTGCTCTACCACCCAAGGGGGTTCAACTCCTGGGAGGGCTTTGTGACGTTCACCCCTCCCCACTGCCCGCCCTCCCCAGCCTTCCACGGTGACAGATGAGACCAGTGAGGGGACTAGGGAGCCAGTGCTCCCAAAGCAAAGGGGCAGGTGCTCACCTGGAAGTACACCATCCAGTAGGGGACCAGGGTCACCATGACGGGCAAGAGCTTCACCAGCACCCGGAAGTTGGCGATGTCCTCTTGGGGGGAAGGGCCAGGCTGAGGAGACCTCCTGTCCGGCAGCAGCTGGGCGCCTTGAGGGTGTCTATGGGGCAGCAGATAAAATGACAGCTGTCATCACCACAGCCACGGCTGTCACCTCCACCATTATCTCCTAATTTAATCCTACTCCCTGATCGCCAGTTAACACAGCCATCATGTCCAGCCCCACCCTCATCTCCTCCACCCCACCATGAGCACCACCTTCGCCATCATTGCTCAAGTGTAAGGTGATCGGCGTCGCCAAAGCCATTCTCTCCTTCAGTTTTCATGACTAACGTCGTCACTGTTTGCAGTGTGGGCCCTGCCACTGTCAGTATGATCACGACCATCTCCTTCGCAGCAACGGTGGCTGATCAAGACCCCTTCCACCCCACAGCTGTGTCCCCGGGGGTCCTGACGAGATCACAGCAGACACTGTGCTGAGCAGGCTTGGGGGATGTTTTTGGCTTGAGCATCAATTTGCCATGGGAAGCTGGGAAGTCCCAGTCCACTCCTGGCTCAGAGACAGGCGCTGTCCCAGATTCATTGTGCCAGGAGGAACCCACGTGCCATCTCCAAACCCATCATCCTCCACATGACAGCCCTCTCCCCACATGACAAGGAGGTAGGGAGTGGACAGGTAAAGGAGAGGGAACATTATAAGGGGACAGGCCAGGCCAGCCACTGTGCAACATTTATCCTTGGCTCTTTGGCCAGAGAGGTTTCTGATCCCTTCTTGCCCAAGAACCTTGCCTCATCCTTTGGGATACCCAAAGGGACAATACCACTGCTGTCATTTCCAAAGACGGCCCCCATCAGCTTCTCTCCTCCCCCTGCATGAGGCCACTCCGCCAACCAGTGGAATTTATTTCCCCTGCCCTTGAGTCTGGACTGGCCTTGTGACTGTGCTGACTGAGGGAGAGGACTGGTAGCGTCCGCTTCCTCCACTTTGGCACATCCCCTCTTGGACTGTTCGCTCTCTCCTCTGGCGACCCAGACACCTTGCCACGAGAAGCTCCAGCCACATGGCGAGGCCCCATGAAGAGCCCAGGTGTCACACTGACAGCCCACATCGACGGCCAGCCACATCAGTGAGCTGTCTTGCAGGCTGAAGTCCTTTCAAGTGACGGTAGCTCTCAGTGACATCACAAGCAGCACAAGAACAGCCCCCCTGAGCCCAGTCACCCACAGCATTGAGGGAGCTAATGGGAGGTGGGTGCTGAAGCCACTAAGCCCTGGAGTGGTTTCTTAGGCAGCGACGAATCGCGGAAACAAAGCCCACAGCAATGCAGGGAGCCGGGGGAAGCACGGTGCACACCTCCTCCAGCCAGATCCTGCTGGCAGGAGCGGTGACCGCCTCCGAGGGCTGGAGACAGGCTCGCTCAGCATGAGCGTGATGAACACAGGGAAGAGGCAGAGGCAGCCACTGCACCAGGGCAGGCCATTCAGACCTTCCTTCCTTGGTTGCATGCCCACTAATGGGGTGGGGCCAGTTCGGCTGATTTGTTCGACTTTCTTATACTTAATATCAGTGTAGTGTAGAATTATCTGTATTAGGGGAAGCCGGGATGGCTCAGTGGGTTGAGTGCTCGCTTTGCAGTGCCGGGGACCGAGGATCAAATCCCAGCCCCGGCCTGTGCGGACCCATATGCTGAACTGGGAGCTCCCCCAGTTCAGTTCTCTCTCTGTCTTTGTCTCTGTATCTCTCTCTCTCTCTGTCAAATAAATAAATAAATAAATAAATAAAACTTAAAAAAAAAAAAAGAATTATCTGTATTATACCCCAGCAGCCTTCGCTGGGACCATCATCTTCATCACCACCACCTCACCCGTCATTGTTATCGCCACTGACAGCGTTCACCTTCATGGTGGCTGTTAACACCATCGGCCTTCCTTATCGGCACCATCACGGTCAAGTCCACTAACATCCTTACACTTCCTATGGTTAGCCCACTGCCAGCACAACCTTGCCCTGCACTGCCATCCTGTCACAGCGGGCAGCTCTGGCCCCTTGGAGAGCAGCTCACCCTCAAGGGCTCCCGGTGGAGCTGAACCAGAATGTCTCCCAACTGGACCCTGACTGCCCAGCAGAAGCAGGGCGCGTCTCTGGCTTGGTGGCCTCCGTTACCCAGAGCCTCCTTACCGGGCACAGTGTCGGCACCACAGCCGGGGACAGCAGTCTTGGAGCGCGAGTTTAAGCATAGAGGACACCTGGCTGCCCGTGGGGGGCTTGGTGACAAAGACAGGCAGTGCAAAGAGGAAGACAAAGAAGGCAAGGCCCACGCAGCCCATGGGGATGCTGTAGCCGACCAAGAAGCTGATGTTCTGTTGGACGAAGGCCACCAGCAGCAGCGACAGCACAGCCCCCACGTTGATGCTCCAGTAAAACCAGTTGAAGAAGCGGCGGCTGGCGTGGCGGCCCAGATCCATCACCTGCTGGGCAGGGGTGAGAGTGAGAGGCCCGCGGTCACCCTGCCCTGACGGGCTCTCTGTACCTGCACCCCCTCCCCCACAGAGACACTTCTCGGGTCAGTGGGTGGGCATGCCGGCACTTTCCTAGTCCCTGGTCACTAAATAGACGCTCAATAAATATTTGTTGAATGAATGAATATGCCCTTCTCTTGGGAGTCATTTGTGAATGACTGGGACATGTTGGCACAGCTGTTTCTTCATGCCCAAGACACACATTGCTCTTTTATTGTCACCAAGTAGTGCACACAACAGATGTCTCTGATGCCACTTTGTTCATTTCTGGTTGATTTCTCCCTTTGTCTCTGAGCAACCTACAACATGCATCACCTTCAGAATCAGAAGAAAGCCCTTAAAGACCTCAGGTTTGTTCCTCATTATCAGACGTGATGGATGCATATTACTGAGAGAACCGTCAGAAGCCTACGTAATTGAGAACGTCCCCTGCAGTTTGGAGATGCTGTTTTCTATTGGGCCCCCGCCGTGACCTGCCTTCTCTGCTATATACGCCCAGTCAAATGAGGTTGGCATAATCAGGGGAAGCAGAGGTGGTCCCAGACAGAGCCCCAAGGGTGGGAGGAAAAACAGGCAGGCCCCCCAACAAGAGCAGAGGGGCTGAAAATCTTTACCCAGGACATGCATCGATCTGCAGCAGTCTGGCCTCAGGCCCCATTTCTGTCTGCTGGCTGGGGTCAGTGGCCCTGGCCGCCCCCACCTCTCCCAGACCCAGATTCCA
>PVKE010003358.1:0-73028 GCA_004027555.1 Craseonycteris thonglongyai | reverse complement strand
TGTCTTCAGTGCATATTTATTTCTATTTTACTTTTTGACAGATAGAGAGACAGAGACAGAGACAGTTAGAGAACCGAACTGTGGGAACTCCCCAGTTCAGCACGTGGGTCCTGCCTGGGCCGGAGCCGGGATTCGATCCTCGGTCCTCATGGCCTCAAAGCGAGCGCTCAACCCGCTGAGCCGTCCCGGCTTTCCCCAGGCTTTCTTTTCTCCATTGCATTTTTTTTTCTTCTTTGTCAAAAATTATCTTTCCTTTTTCATTCTCAATATCGCTTATTTAATGTTTCATGTCTTTTCTATTAGTTTTGTTAGAAGTTGATTTTTTTTCTATGAGATAGCTTTTGTGTTATCTCTATTGTCTTCTATTTTATTAACTTTTATTTTAATCATTTAAAAAATATATATATTTTTATTTATTTATTTATTTATTTTTGACAGAGAGAGAGAGAGAGAGAGAGAGAGAGAGAGAGAGAGAGAGAGAGAGAGAGAGAGAGAGAGAGAGAGAGATACAGAGATACAGAGACAGAGAGAGAACTGAACTAGGGGAGCTCCCAGTTCAGCATATGGTTCTGCACGGGCCGGGGCCGGGATTTGATCCTCGGTCCCTGGCTCTGCAAAGTGAGCGCTTAACCCACTGAGTCATCCCGGCTTCCCCTATTTTAATCATTTTTTAAAACCAGATTTAATACTGAAAAGTAATACAAAGGGTCACATTCTCTTACAAACTATAATAAAAAGACCACTTACCGAAAAGAATGGACAAAATATTTTAAAAAGCTGTGTGTCTTATAAACATAAGAAAAGAACATGGGGAAGCCGGGATGGCTCAGTGGGTTAAGCGCTCACCTTGCTGCTGTGGGGTCTGAGGATCAAGTCGTGGCCTCGGCTCATGAGACCTATATGCTGAACTGGGGTGTGCTTCCCATGTGGGAGGCCCCAGTTTGGGTCTGCCCTGCGCAGCTGCACATCTACTTGCGTGGAATTAAACTATGTCAAAAACTGATGGTGTTTGGTTATGGAGACTGCTCTGGGTCCTCCCCCTTCTCTCTGGGCCCTCCCTCTTCTCTCTATCTCTCTGTCAAACAATAAAATAAACCTTTAAAAAAAATTATTGAGGAATTAAGAAAATTTTTATTTGTGTGGTCTGTAGCTATAGGTATTTATCATATTACAAATATGAAAAATACTAGAAACTGAGGCTTTGAAAGTATTTATTTACTATTTTAAAATAGTAATAAATCACGTTACCATACTTTTTATAAAAATATATTTTCTAAAATAAAAATCTTAAGGAAGAGTCTTATTGCTTTACAGATTTGCAGATCTCTTTAATGACTTGCTTAAGAGAAGACAGTTGGAGAAGCCGGGATGCTCAGTGGGTTAAGCGCTCGCTTTGCAGCGCCAGAGACCGAGGATTGAATCCCGGCCCCGGACCGTGCGGATCCATATGCTGAACTGGGAGCTCCCCCAGTTCAGTTCTCTCTCTGTCTCTGTCTCTGTCTCTGTCTCTCTCTGTCTAAATAAATAAATAAATAAAAAAAGAAAGAAGACAGTTGGATTTTCATGTCTGCTTTTGTATTCAGTCTGTAGCAAAATGTTGCTTTGGTTGGAGTAGATGAATAAAATCCACCTTCATACAGATTTGTGGCTAGAAAAAGTAGGACTATTTTTTCAGATCATTGTGGAATCTTTGATATGTCACCAACATTGGACCAATGGCACTTTCTGAAAGATTAGTTGTGGTATGGGATCTGAAACCACATCAATGAACTTCTCATACACAGCTATTATTAAACTCCATACTTTGAATGAATCTTTTATTCATGCCAAATTTTGTAGCATCATGCATTGGTCATTTGGAAAGTAATGGCTCAGTGAGCTATGTAGATCTTTCAAATGTGGACACATTTCATGCAGCGATATCACATATGTTAATATTACCACTGACTTTATGAATAAAGTCTTTAGGTTTTTAGGAAGCTGTCAAGCTCATGGTGTAGATACAAATTTTCTAAAATTCACTTGACAGCTCAGATTTTATCATTGGAAAAAATACTATCAGTTGTTTTACTTGATATGACAAGCTTACTTCATTAATCTTTGAGAAAATGTCTGCCAAATACCCTGAATAATCACAGTTTCTTAGTTGTTTTTTTCTGATAAAAACGATGTTCCACACACAAAAAAAAGTAGGTAGTTCAGCTTTTGGTGCAAATAATCATGTAAATGTATCCATTACTTCAGTATGTAGCAGAAGTGCTGTGTGCATAGACTTAACAAAATGTGTACTTAAGGGTCATGCTTTAATAAAATTAATAATTATTACTCCATCATGGACATTCTTACGTGAAGCTGGATGTTTGTTAAACCATAAGTACATGGGCATGAAGGATATGACTTGATTGATTTGTATTAAGGCCCCAGCAGTTTTACCAGTTTTTGCTTTTGGATTTTCAGTGCAAATGTCAAGAAAGTGAATACAACAGAAAGTCTCCGTATTACTATAAAAATGTGCTTGACTTCTTGAACCACCCTGGAAGGGTCTTGAGGACTTCCTCACACTGGAGTCCTGGGATCATAATTTTAGAGTCACTGATCTGTGTGACCATGGGCAATAATAGCCTGTGGCCTTGAACATCTCAGTTAACCTCCCTGGGCCTAAGGGACCCTGAGTGGGATCTCAGTTTCTCTACAGAAATGAATCCTGTTTGGTAGTTCTTGAAGACACTTCTGCCTTAGCAGCTGCGCTACTGCTCTTTTTTCTCCCTCCCTCTCATATCACCTTTTCCCTCCGAAGCTCCTCAGCCCACTTGTTACAGGTGGGTGTCTTGTTGTTTCACCTCCTCATTCACTCCTTGGGTGATCTTATCTCTTCTCTGGTCTTTATCATCTACAGGATGACAGTTCCCAAATCTCCATCTTCAATTCAGATGTCTATCCTGGGCTGCAATTGTATGGTTCCAGCTGCCCCTAGGACCTCTCCATCTGTGTGCCCAACAGGCATGTCAACAGGTATGTCAGAGTCAACATGTCTAAACTGATTTAGTCATCTTCTCCCACACATTGTGTCCTCTTCCAGAGTTAGGCAGTCTTGGTTAATCCATCATCTGCCAACTGCTTAAGCCAAGCTGATTGGTTAGGAGTCCTCCTGTCCTTGTCTGGACCCCTTATTTCACTCATGCAATCACCCAGGCCTATCATTTTTGCCTTCTAAATATTTTCCCAATATTTTCCTGCTATCAGTTCTTCCACCACTGCTTCAGGTTAGGCCCTCATCACTTCTTAAATTATTATAGGAGGCTTCCCCTTGGCTCCCTGTTTCCTCCCTTTCCAACCTATATTTTATAGCTCACAAGAGTTACCTTCTCACATATTTTTTCCCATTAAATAAATACATATTGATTATGTATTATGCCAGGTACCATGCAGGGTGCTGAGGATACAACATAGGACACAACAGACTTGATCCCTGCCCTCTAGCAGTCACAGTGTAGGAGGGGAGAGAAAAAGTGCAGGGCACAGGTAATCAAGACAGTGTGATAAGGGTGCTTGAGAACCCCTAGAAGCCTTAGCTGAGGGCTAGCAGAGTTTGAAGGGTGGTCAGGGGATACTTCCTGGAGGAAGCGACACTCTGAGACTGCTCACTAGGTGGGAATTAGGTAGGAGTGGTGGGGATGTGGTGGTGAAACACTTTCCTGGTAATTTGATTATTTCATTTCCCTACTTAGAGCCTTTTTCTGAGCTTCACCACTGCCTGCAGGATCAGGTCTATTTCCTTACCATAAAACAACCTTTGTGGGCTCATCTACCGTTCCCCTCTATTCAGTCTGAGCTGCTTTCAGTTCCCACAAAGCCCAGCTTACTACCTCACAGCTCCAGGCCTTTGCACACTGGTTTCTCGTGCTCTCCACCCTTCCCACCCACTGAATTACCAGGTAGCTGACTCAGAAGACCTTCCCTGACCCTCCCATGTAGACTTTGTGGCTCCTGTCCTGTGCTCCCCACCCGTGCACACACCTGGACTCCTGAGCACTCACATTGTCAAAGCTCATTCACGTGTGTCTGTCTCTGGCTCCTACCTATCAGTGCAGGATCCCAGGTCCTGCCTAGTTTCTACACCCTCACTCCATGAGCATCCTCAGGGTGTGTGTCTCCCATGTGCTCATAGATAAGGTTAGGCAGTTACCACCCCCACCCCCACTCCCCACCCCCCACCCCTATCTTCTCCCCTTCTCAAGCTCTATAAACCTCCCTTTGACCCTGCCACACCCCATGGAGTTATCAGTTCTGCTGGACATTGCCACACCCACCAGGCACCCTACACTTGCTGGGAGCTGCTGACACTCCTATCAGCATGAGGTCACCTGGCTCCACTTAGGAGCAGGGCTATGAGGCTGCTGGTACCCCTGTTACCTTACAGCAGGGGGGTCAAACTCAATGAAAACACAGGCCATTTGGTGCAACAGGCAAGATTCACGTGGGCCACATCACATTTACAAACGTCGCCAGAACTGAGTCAGTGCGTTTATACACGCCCACAGGCCCCCAGGCAAGGCACTGGGCCATGTGTATACTGGTCTTCAGTAGTTAAAGGGTTAACGAGGGAATTGTGTGTACGGGTATTACCTCGATCTCCCCTAAGCGCTATTTTCTTCATAACAATTTTTTCTATTTTGATTTTATTTCAGAGCATCGTGGGCCACAAAAAATTACCTCGGGGGCCACATGTGGCCTGCGGGCTGCCAGTTTGACACCCCTGCCTTACAGAATCATGGGGTCTGGCCTCACAGATATGACTAAATCACAGATACAACTGTAGCTCAGAATTACCTCCTTTCCATTGAGCAAAGCTTTGTCTCTGGGTCAGCTCATTGTACCTCTCTCCTTCCCTTAGAAAGAGTTCTTTCCCAACAGGCCTGTTAGCCCCTTATGCAAATATGCTTCCTGAGGTCCTGCCCACCAGTAGGCCAGACAGGTGAGACCTACATCACCCTTTGTCTCAAGCCTGGGGGCAAAAGATGTAGACATCTATTTTTTTTTTTTTAATAGTAGATTGTATAAGCAATACTGAATATAGCTTTATCATTAAAAAATCCAAGTAGTTTAGAAATACACAGAATAAAAAAGGCAAAGTTCCCGTTCCACTCTTTCCCTCATCCTAAAGCTTTCCTGCTGGTAGGCACTGTTAAATTTGGTGGAAATGTTCAAACTTTTACTCTTTATTAATGCATAATATTTGGGAAGTGAATCTTTCCTCCACCCTAGAATTTCCCCTTTCCCACTCTAACATTCATGGAGTTCATTTCCTACCAAGCTAGCTCCCCAGATTAGAAAATGGAAGCCTTGGGGAAGCCGGGATGGCTCAGTGGGTTAGGTGCTCACTTTGCAGCACCAGGGACCGTGGATCGAATCCTGGCCCTGGCCCCAGCCCATGCAGAACCACATGCTGAACTGGGAGCTCCCCTAGTTCAGTTCTCTCTCTGTCTCTGTATCTCTCTCTCTCTCTCCTCTGTCAAAATAAATAAATAAATAAAAATTAAAAAAAACAACAACAAACTTAAAAAAATAAAGAAAATGGAAGCCGTCTTCAAGCATCTCTGGCTTTGTGCGCCAAAAAGCTTATGCACTTAGGGAAACTTCAGGATTTTTGAAATAGCTCATCGAACAAAACAGTCTGAATGCTTTGACTGGAAACAAGATGGAGGAAGGATTTCACCTGGAGTAGAAAGCTCCTCAATTCTTTGGAGCCCTCCCCTCCTCAGACAGGCTAGGGGCAGGAGAGATAGGGGAGAAAGGTCTGTGTCTTCACCCTGCCTCTAGCAGCCACTGGGGCAGGCAGGAGTAAGATCCCAGAGGGTGGGGGCCATATGGTGGGGCCAAGCTGTGGGGACACAGCTAGCCTGGTCCTAGATTTCTGGCTGCCCACAGTGTCCAGAGCAGCAGAAGCCACCAAATCTGGCCTCAGCCACCTTCATAGCCACGTCCTCTGTTCCATGCCTGGCACTTATTAGTCTTCTAGAGAACTCAGACATACCTAGAATTAAGTGTTCTGTCAGCAGGACAGAAGCTTACCATAAACATTAAGTTGAATTATAGAAATTAAAATTTTTGGGAAGCCGAGATGGCTCAGTGGGTTAGGCGCTCACTTTGCAGCCCTGGGGACTGAGGATCAAATCCCGGCCCCGGCCCATGTGGACCCATATGCTGAAGTGGGGAGTGCCCCCAGTTCAGTTCTCACTGGGGTGAGAACCTGGCCCAGTTCCTGCAGCCCCGCGCCCACCTGTGGAAAGAAACTATGCAGAAAAACCGATGATGTGCAACTATGGCAACTGCTCTGGGCCCTCCCTCTTCTCTCTGTCTCTGTATCTCTCTCACTCTCTCTCCCTGTCAAAACAATAAAAAAATCTTAAAAAAAAAATTTGGTTTCTTGCATACCTAAATTTGTGAACTGAATTTGTGGCTTATACTATTCATAGTCTGCCACTTTTGAAAACAATTTCACAATATATCTTAAAAATGTTTCCACAGCAGTAGATACAAATTTATATTATTATTTTAAAAAAACAATATAAAAATATACACTCTCATAATAGGAAATTCTAATAGTACCCAAGGAGAAAGCAAAATTTCTCCAGTCTCCCATTCCCATTCCTTGACTATAATTACTGCTAAAAGCTTCTTGAGAGTTCTAGAAGTTTTTTATGCAGATAAAGACATGTATCTATTTCTACATAACTTTTTATATAAGACAGTCTCAAACTATACATATCTATAACTCATTTGCTTCTTTCTTTAACAATTTGATCCTATTATTAAATAAAATGTATTATTTAAGTAGATATACTTCTACTTCTTTTCCTTCAGTGATGCCCAGTATTCTGTGGAATGGATGTGTCGCATGTATTTAACCAGATGATTGGCATAAATTTCCAGATTTTTAGCTATTACCATTTAAGAGCACAATGAAGATCATAATATAATAGCTAGTATTTATTGACCATAGATATCATTCTTTTCATATAGTAAGTCACATAACCCTTGTAACAATATGAGATAGGTTAGGGATGTCCAACCTTTTGGCTCCCCTGGGCCTCATTGGAAGAAATAGAATCCCCTTGGGTCACACATAAAATACACAACACTAATGATAGCTGATGAGTTTTAAAAAATTACAAAAAAAAAAAAAAAATCTCATGATGTTTTAACAAAACTTATGAATTTGTGTTGGGTGCGTTCAAAGCCATCCCAGGCCACTTGCAGCCCATGGGCCACAGGTTGGACAAGCTTGAAATAGGTCTTATTATTGCCCCTGCTTTACAAATGAAGAAACTAAGTCAAAAAGAGATCAGTAACTTCCCCATGGTCATAACTGGTATGTGGTAGATCTGGCATTTGAACCAGACAGTCAGGTCCCAAGCCTGCACTCTAGTACACCGTAGCTGTGCAGCTGTGCTCATATATCTATAGAATACATTTTGGGGGGATGCTGGGATAGCTCAGCAGTGGAGCGCTTGCCTTGCAATCTTGAGATCTGTTGTAATTTAGTCTCCAGCCCCAGCCTATGCAACCACATATGCTGAACTGCGGTGCAACTACTAATGGTTCTCACCTCCTATGCAGGAGGCCCCCAGTTGGTTCCCGCCCTGTGCAGCCCCACATCCACCTGTGTGGAATGAAGCCATGTCACAACTAATGATGTACAACTATGGAGACTGTGCTGGGCCCTCCCCCTTCTCTCTTTCTCTGTCTCTCTCTCTCCCTTACCTTGTCTTAAATAATAAAATAAATCTTAAATACATTTTTGATAGTGCAACTAACTGCTGGGTAAAGTAAGTATAAGTTAAATTCTAATAGTGCTAGTTTGTCAGGAGGTGACTTTGTGAAAAGAGCAGTGAGTTTCTTTTCAGAATCAAGTGCAGAGTCCACTTGTTTCCTGAGAAGAGTGGTGCTGCTGCTCTTGTACCCGGAGGCCTTTTCTTTGCTATGGTCAGGGCTTCAGCTCCGTATCCTGTCTGGCCTTCTCCCCTGTATGCTGGACTGGACTCCTAGGACTGTTAGTAAACCCTGCTCATGCTCTTTAACGAAGGCCACAGCCACAGGCTCCCAGAGAATTCCGCCCTGGCCTCCTATTCTCTCTGCACCTTCTTGGTTTCTCAAGAGTGAGAGTACCTCCCAACTAGAAGGCTGTCTAGGCCCCAGTATCCTGTCCCACCTCCCAACTAGAAGGCTATCTAGGCCCCAGTATCCTGTCCCACCTCCCAACTAGAAGGCTATCTAGGCCCCAGTATCCTGTCCCACCTCCCAACTAGAAGGCTATCTAGGCCCCAGTATCCTGTCCCATCTTCAAGAAGAGAAAATGGCGGCCACCTAGAGAAACAGAATTACCGGTAGCTGCTCTTTACTTCCCCCTGTAGCTCCTACATCTAACCACAAGGGGCCCCAGTGTGGGACCTACAGGCCTAGATCCACACCAGACCTGCATGGAGATGGGAGGGAGGTCAGGGTATGTGTCATGGCTTCTTTATGGCAGTGCCTTTTATAGGACTGTATCAGTGGTTCTCAAACAGGGGTACTTTTGCTCTCCCCCATCCCAGTTGGGGTCATTTAGCAATGTTTGGAGATACTTTTTGTTGTCACAACTTTGTGGGGGCCATGGAGGATTTGCTTACTGGCATCTAGCAGGTAGAGAGAGCCCAGGGATAATGCTAAACATCCTATGTTGCACAGGACAGCTGCTAACAACACAGTTATCCAGCCCAAAAGCAATAGTGCTGAGTTTAAGATGCTCTGAGAGTGTCTAGCACACGGCTGTCACCTCAGCTTCTATTAACAGTGGCAAACACTCATGTCTGTTCACCTGTAGTTGGCCACTCTTCTAATCTATAGGGTATCCCTTTTTCCAGATGAGGAAGCTGAGGCCTGGAGCTATAAAGTACCCAGTCCAGGGTCCCTGCAGTGGCAGCACTCTAGGCTTGATCTCCATGTGGCCTCTCATGTGTGCTCACGGTGAGAGCCCCAGGACTTTTCTCCTCTCTGTGCTTCTTCTAGAACCTTGGAAGCACCGAGGTTTGTGTATATCTATCTACACAGGAGGGAAAAAATGGCAGTTGATTGGTCTTCTCTCCCTGATTCTGACTTCTCCATTTCTGATGGCTTTTGTAATTTTTTTCTCCAGAGGGTTTAACTGAAGTAAGTACTGATTGCAGAGATTATGGACAGTCATGGAAATTGTTGAATTTGCATGAAGAAATCCTCTCACACTTGTACAGTGGTCTCTTAGGGCCATTTTGGTCTCTCGGTCTACAGGCTGAAAGGTGTTTGAGTAGTGGATTTGATGTGAAAGCAAACTTGTCATCCAGGAGGACAAGAAGGAGCTGGTGAGTCAAGCTTCAGACCAAGGGACACAGGGCTGTTTTGACTAGGTCTACAGTTTGGATAAAGGGGAATGCTTCTCCAAAGGAGTCCTCTGACAGCCAAGATGGGAAGTTGTAAATGGGGTGAGGGTGGCGGAAGAAGTGGGAAGAGATCTGTTGGATCAAAGCCAACTTCACACCAGTGGAAATACTTATTAGTTCAATAATTATAGGATGCAATAGGATTGGCTTTGCCTCTGGGCGTGGGGGTAGCAACCTATGCTTTAAACAAACAGCCCTGTCACTCAATGATAATGAGCAGCAACAGCGGACATCTTCACAGGCCCAGATTGACAGGTGGCCCACAGCACACAGCCTCCAGCCTGACCTGGAACTGGGCTTGGATGCCACACCTGTAGAGCAACCAGCCCACGCTCAGGTAGCCCATCAGGGCACAGGCACAGAAATGACATTCCTTTTGGGGCCATTTTCTGAGAATTTGCTATGTACTAGACATTGAGAGGAACACAAAAGAAATGTAAGGCATAGACTGTATCCACAGTCGACAGAATTTTGGAGACAAGATTAAATTTGAAAAATTAAACAGTAGCACAAGAAATATCATATATGTGACACATAAGGGATGTGACTATTCAGAGCAAATGGGAGTTCTGGACAGCAAATAGGAGCGCCAGGTGGGTGGTGGGGGAGGGGGAGGGTCTGCACCACACCTCCGTGTTTCTGGTAAAAGAAGTAGGAAACACAAGGAAGGAAAAAAATCATACACTTGTCAGAGATACATATTATTACTATTTTGGTAGCATCCTTTAAGATCTCTTTTTCTGTTTATACGTATGGATATATATACATATACACATTTTATTACATAAATGGATTCATATTGTACCTATTGTTCTGTGACTTGCTATACTTAGTAATAAGTTGTGAACAGTTTTTCTTGTCAATAAACTTCTTATATATCTGTGTACCTACCATGATTTTAACTTGTCCCTTATTATTGCCCCTTTAAGGTTACTAACAGTCGTGGCCTATATATAATATACTCTGGGTACATCCTTATTTTTATACCTAGGATATATATAGTCTTCAGAATTGCTATATCAAAGAATATGCATACTTTGAAAGATTTTAGCCAATTGTCTTCCAGAAAGGATATTTGTATCAATTTAGTTTCTCACCACCTGTCCTAAGAGAGTATTTCTTTCACTACATCCTTCTCAATCCTGGGTACTTTTTTTTTTATTGCAAATTTGATAAGCAAAAATAGTATTTCATTGTTGTTTTATTTTGGTTTACTTTTTATTATTACTTTATTACTTAGACTCATTTTTTTTACAGGCTAATTAGTCATTGGTTATTCTCTTTTGATTATGAATCTTATTTATCTTTTTATAAGTATATTATTTTCTTGTTTTTTTTCCATTTCATTTGTGCAGTATTTTATTATTTAGTGTGGTTTATTCTTGTTGTTTTATTGATTTATAAGAGTACTTGATATTCAGGCTGTTAATTCTTTGGCTTTCTTATATTACAAATATTTTATCCTAAATTGTCATTTACCATATAGTTTTGTTCTCTATTCAAGCATTCATAAATCTAAAGTGTCCATGTAATCGAGGTAGTCTGTATAGGCTTTCCAAACCACTGGGCTAGGTGTCTGTGACTGGAAGCAGGGAGGCCCATGGGTGGCCCCTGTATTGGTGCAGGGTGTCAGGATGAGGCCTAAAGTCAGGGCCAGGCTGGGGAGGACCGAGCTGAGCAGATTCAACCCAGAGTGAGAGGTGGCCAACATGTGGTGACTTTGGGTGGGGGAGTGAGGAAGGAGCGGGAAGAGTCAGGGGTGACTCAAAGTTACTGACCTGGATGACAGAGTGAGCAGGTAGAAGATGAGCCAGAATCAGGAATATAGAAAGGAGGTGGGGTAGGGGACAGGGACAGAGATTGTTATAATTTTCTTTAGGATTGTTGATGGAGGTTCCTGGTGGTGAAACTTGTAGATATTTGGATTTCTAGGCCTAGCCTGGTTTCTATCTTTATAGACTCAAAAGGTTTTTTCTGCTACTGAGTTATATATTCACATAAATCCTCTCATATACTTTAATGGTTGTGTGTATGTGTTTTAAGATTAATTTTATTGTTTGAGAAAAGGTGTGAAAGAGAGAGAGAGAAGAGGGGAGGGCCCAGAGCAGTCTCCATAATTGTACATCATAAGTTGTGACATAGTTTCATTCCACACAGGTAGACGTGGAGCCACACAGGGTGGGAATCAAACTGGGGGCCTCCTGCATGGGAGGCAAGAACCTTCACCACTGAGCCATCTTGGCGGTTACCAGTTGTGCCACAGTTCAACATATGGGCCGGGCCAGGATTCGATCCCTGGACCTTGGGGTTGCAAGGCAAGTGCTCAACCTGTTGAGCTGTCCCAGCATCCCTCCATTTAAATCTTAATCTAGATGGAATTTGTGGTATTTTGGTGAATTGTGACAGTTAAGGATTGCTTTTTTTTCTAAAGTCACCAGTGATTACAATATCTAGCTTTGACCTCCTAATCAGAAATGCTCCTTGTATCTTAGAATATGTTGCTGTGTATATCTGGGTCTGCTATATGTCTCTCTGGTCTGTTCCAGTGAATTGTCTGTTTTTACACCAGTAACATCTGTTTTGATCACATTTTCTTTCTCTTTTTTTAAGATTTATTTTATTGTTTTTGACAAAGAGAGATAGAGACAGAGAGAGATGGAGAGAAGGGGGAGGGCCCAGAGCAGTCTCCATAGTTGTATGTCATCAGTTTTCGACATAGTTTCATTCCACACAGGTGGGTGCAGGGTGCTGCGGGGGAGGCCTTGCAGGGTGGGAACCTGGCCAGGGGTGTTCCACATGGGAGGCATGCTCACATGGGAAGCTCACCCTGGTGAGAACCAAACTGGGGGCCTCCCACATGGGAAGCACACGCCAATTCAGCATATGGGTCTGCATGAGCTGGGGCCGGGATTTGATCCTCAAACCCCGGGGCTACAAAGGGAGTACTTAACCTGCTGAGCCATCCCGGCCTCCCCCACATTTTCATTACATATATCTTCGTAGGTGCCTGTATAAAGTGTACTCCATCACACTTTTTTTCCCCTCAGAATTTTCTTTGCTTTTTTAGGATGGACTTCAAAGTCATTGGGCCAAGCCCTCCTCCCTTCAACTGCACTGTGGGAGCTGGAAACAGGTGACTCCAGTTGGACCCTTAATATTCGTAAGCACCACACATCCAGAAGCTGGATTTGATATGGCTGGATTTTCCTTTGGTGCATAGCTCACATGGATTGTTTAGGAAGAAGCCCCTCAGTGTGATTGACCTCCACTTAGAGCATCCCCAGTCCCTGGCCCAGAGGGTCCTGTGGACCCGCAGAGCCCCTGTGTCCCTACTACTGTGGCAGCTACAGCACTCAGCCATATACTCCCTGCTGTAGCCAAGCCAAGTGGGCCCAGACTGGAGTTTTCCTGTCCATTTTGCAGAGGACCTACCTCCAGCCAGTACTCCTCTGTTTCCTGCGGGTTAGCTCTGGGAACACTTTCTTAACCTGTTCTTAAGTGTGCTATTTCAGAAAGAATTCTTCATCATTGCCAGCATTGTGATGGCTTTTTCCTAGTAGCTTTTGTGCATTCATACTTTCCCTATTTCACATTTATTAGTTTCTTTCTTATTTGTGTGACTTTTTCAGAATATTTTTTATTGAAGAGTAATAGACATACAATAAAGTCACAAATCCTAAGCATACATATCAGTGTATATTTACGTAAGTGTACATTATGTAATCACCACCCTGATCAACGTGTTTCTTTTAGAGTTAAGAAGCTGTTGCTGGGAGGTTGGGGGGAGAGGGATATCATGAGTATGTCCCCAAGCTGCCATCTTTTTCTACAACTGCTTTAAAGGACGTTAAGGAAGGAGCCACATGTCAAGTCTAGACAGCAGTGTGGGGAACAGAATGGTTAGGAGTGTGGGGGGGTCATGTTCCAGTCTATCCCATCACTAGCTATGGGACTTCTGTGCCTGACTAGCTGTGAAATGGGAGTAGGTGAAAGTTCCCACCTCACAGGGTTGTCACAAAGATGACATGAGGCAGTACACGTAAGTGCACAAAAAATGTTAATTGTTGTTTTTGTTGTTATTAATAATGAGGAGGAGGAGGCAGTGGTTCTTACTAAAGGGGGCACATTAGAGTCACCTGGGTCACTTTCGCAAAATACACAAGCTCAGCCTGGCCAGATATACTGAGTCAGAGTCTAGATGTTAAAACCCCCCGGGCTGGAGGTGGCTGTCACTGGAACAAGGCCAGTGGGTGGCCCCTGTAGTGGTGAGGGCTAGAGAAGATCAAGACGGGCAGATTCAAGGTAGAGTGCAGAGGTGGCCAAGATGTAGTATTGACTTTGGGTGGGGGAGCAAGGAAGTGGGGGGAAGAGTCTGGGGTGACTCACAGGGTGCTGACCTGGACGACAGGATGCGCAGGTGGAGGATGAGCCAGAATGGGGAATTCGGGAAGGGGTGGGGGTGGGGGGGCAGTGGGCCAGAGATTGTTATAATTCTCTTTGGGATTGTTGAATGGAGGTTCCTGGTGGAAATAACAAGTTTAGTGTTTGGATCTCTAGGCCTGGGCATGTGGTATTTTTCAGGGAGTCATTGGTGGGAAGGAGATAGATAAAGCTATGGGTCTCATCATAGAGTGAATGCAGAGGACAAAAGAGTACAAGTTCAGAAGCATCACCTCGGGGAAGACCTTCATCCACTTCTTAATCCCTCTCTAGAAACAGAGAAGCACTTGTTTCTCAGTAATAACTCCCTTGCTGAGGACTGTTGGGGAATGAACTCAGTCTTCTCACTTGAAGATGAATAATGATTGTGGGTCACTTCTTTTCCTCACAGGTCTCAAAGTTTTCTGCATCTCCTGATGGAGAAGCCTATTCCTTATCCACCAGTGTCTTCAGATGGCACATTTGGTTAGGGGCAGTGTCTTGTCTTCTGACATTCCTTTACCCCCATGTTGTCACACATACTCAGCCTCTGGTGGATGGCATCTTAGACTCTGACTCTCTTTAGGCCCTTGAGATCAATCAGTTACTCTGGTAAGAATTTAAGTCATTTTAGTACCTCTCCCAGAAGCATTTACACTTAAACTACAAGTATAATAGGAATAATGGAAGATCTTGCCTACCTGAGGAAAAATGAACCTGGCATGAATTACTCATTTGCTCGTTCTAGAAAATCCTTGTCCAGAAGACTTTTCTGCATAAATGGAAAAGTTCTGTGCTATACAACACCATAGCCACTAGCCACATGCGGCTATTGAGTGTTGGAAATGTGACTAAAATAACCAAGGAACTGGATTTTTCATTTTAATGAATTGAAAGTTTAACAAAAGAAAAGCAGGCACTATTAGGTTGCTTTCACTGGATCAATGAGAGACAGGGACCCTGGGCCTGACACCCCACTTGAATGTCCCACTATCAAGTACTGTCCAAAGGGAACTTTGAAAACAGGTCTTAGAAATCACATGGGCTTACCTACTCCCACTCATCTAACCCCAACCTGAGTTTGCCTCCCCAAGAAGGCAGGTATCTACAGTTGTCTCCTGTTTGGCCACCGCTTCTTACTGCTAGACAAGACAGCACCTGTGCCTTCTGCCCCGTTGCCCCCTCTCCTTATTCCTGCTCATGTCACAGCGAGCCTCGCTTCCTGCAAGAAGGCTTCTCCAGTTCCCATGCCTTCCAGGTGAGGCCAGTTTTCGGGCCCTGAATAGATTCCATTTGGCTTTCCAGTCGGGGTGGAGGTGGCAAGGATGGGTCTCAGGAGATGTAGCTGCAGGATGGATGTGTGGTTTGATCACTGTACTTAAGACTTCCTTGACCACTACTCCCAGTGAGACGTGTCATTTCCCAACCACCACACACGCCTATATACAAATACATAAAACCAAAGCCAATGTTTTGTAATAATAATAGCTACTCTCACTATATGTGATACACTTGGATATTTTTCATTCTGTTCTATTTATTTATTTATTTTTAAAGTCTATTTTATTTATTTATTTATTTATTTATTTTATTTTTGACAGAGAGAGAGAGAGAGAGAGATACAGAGACAGAGACAGAGAGAGAACTGAACTGGGGGAGCTCCCAGTTCAGCATATGGGTCCACACGGGCCGGGGCCGGGACTCGATCCCCAGTCCCCGGCACTGCAAAGTGAGTGCCTAACCCACTGAGCCATCCTGGCTTCCCCTCTATTTATTTTTTAAAGAAAATTTCTGGTTGTGACCCACTAAACTGATTTCACAACTGAGTAATAGATCAGAACCCATAGGGTGAAAAATGAAGAGTGAAATCATTGCTGCTCTGAACAACTCCAAACACAGGCCAAGTGGCTGAGTTCAGACCGGGTTTCCTGAAGGGCTGGCAGATGATGGCATGGCAGCCTGTGCTCCTGGTGGGGGTCTACCTACTGATGCTCTCCTCAGAGCTTTCAGTGTTTCCATTGGTTGTGTCATAAAGTGGCCCTGGTCACAGATGCTGTCTCAGTGCTATGGAAGGAGCGTGAAGTCTCTAAAGTGCTCCAGACACCCAAGAGAAAGATGCCAGCTCCATGTCTGGTGCCACAGGGCTGAACATCTCAGCCCTCTTGATGAGGCTCCTCTGGGAGGCAAAGCTCCCAGGCCTAGTGGGGCTCCCCTGTGGGGCTCCCCTGTAGGGCTCCCCTGTGGGGCTCCCCTGTGGGGCTATGAATAACAGAGAGAGGAAAGGCAATACATGGGCTTCTGCATGCAGCATCACAGTGGAAACATCTTTTTTTTAATTTTAAATATTTATTTATTTATTTATATTATTTTTTGACAGAGAGAGAGAGAGAGAGAGAGAGAGAGAGAGAGAGATAGATACATAGACAGAGACAGAGAGAGAACTGAACTGGGGGAGCTCCCAGTTCAGCATATGGGTCCGCACGGGCCGGGGCCGGGATTCGATCTTCGGTCCCTGGCGCTGCAAAGTGAGCGCTTAACCCACTGAGCCATCCCGGCTTCCCCTGGAAACATCTTACCAGCTAGACAAATGGATGACAAATATATATAAGGAGGATTCCAGTGGGAATAAGTCTTAGAGCCCCATCTTCCTTTGATCTTTAGCCCTGAACTGGGAGTTATTGAGAACAGAGCCTGCAGAAAAGCTACATCAAAATCCCAGCATCTAAACCAGGTGTTTTATCCCTCTGAGGGCCTCAAACTCTGGTGACACTTATTTATTAACACACTTATCTAGCAAGATTAGCTCCTTGATTTCCCATCCCACTGCAGAAGAAAAGCAATGGCCTGGAAGTGTGGTGGTAGAAGGCTGTTTTTAGAGACAGACAGATAGATAATAGGAACTTGATGGCCACAGGGATGGACAGAGAAACAGGAAGAAGGAAACAATCACGTTATTGTCTAGTTCCATAGGGAATGCCCAGAATGATCAGAACGAGGACCATGTCTTTAGAAGAGAGTATTTTTTTAAGGTGTTAGGAAACCATGGGCCACAATGTAGCAAGATTTCCCTTTAAAGTGGTTAAAACAGTGTTTTGGCAATTGAAATTACAGTTTTCATGAAAAGTAATTCAGGGAGACCAAAGTGATCCGGATAAATTAGCTGCTGTTGAGCTGCTTCCGATTAGGGCTAGCCACAGCCCCCATGGGTTTGAGGCATGCTATGGCGTCAGGTTCACGGAGCAAGTCCCCCTCCCCCCAGGCCCTAGTCTGCCTCACAGCCCAAACCCCTCCATGATTGCTGGAGGCCTTGCTGATAGTGGCTCACTGATGCCTTGAAGGTAAGTATAGAGAAGGGACTCCGAGCTGGACATGCCCTGGGGATGGCAGGCCTTGGTGGGGTACCCTAAATGACCAGCATGCAGGACAATACCACTGACTATCTGGGCAAGGGTGGGTTTTTAGGGAGCAGCAAGGGTGGGGGAGGTGAGCTTAGACAACAAATTTCTGTTCACTGCTTTGCCCAAGGCAGCCCATTCACTGAGGCAGGGCCAGGTCTCTCTTTCTTCAGGAGCCTGTCTTCTGCTGGCTTCCTGGCCACTTGGTCCCCAGATCTGCTTCTGGAGTCACCCTAGGTGACTGCACAGGTGCTCCAATCAGTGAGGAGGCCTTAGAGAAAAGCCAGGTATTTCTGAGACAAAGATATTTACTCCACAGCATCTGAGAGAGTGTTAAATAGAAGGCAGTGGGGTTGGAGATGTGTTACACTGCTAGGAGGTTTCTGTCTTAACGGTAGGTTATTATACAGCATCCGTGCATAATACATTACACGTCCAAGTGTTGATATTTACAAATGCTGTTTTGATTACAAAATAATGAAACAATTTTTTTTTAGTTTAATAACAATATTAAACTAAGGTAACAATATCAAAAGCCTGTGAAGAGGTCTCAGAGGTTTTTAAAGCCATTCCTTGATGTGTCATTCCCAAAGGCCAGAAATGGAACAGGGCTTGGTCAAATGGTGTGTCTAAGAAGCTGCCTAATGGATTTTTTTTTTTCCAGTAGGAATATAATAATGTAAAGGGTAGAGAACAACCACCCACCTTAAGCATTCTAACTAGTGGAAATTAGATTCTGATAATGAAATCACAAATAGTTTTAAAAGGGAGAAGGAGGAGGGCAGCCCCGAAAGAAGTTTAAATTTTCAACGACCCTACTGGTTTTTTACATGCATGTGATTGATACCTGGTGTGTGATACACTCACGTCAGAATGTCCAGAAGGACCAAAGTCCAGAATTAGCAGCGCTTGTAAATGAAGCCTGGCCCGCACAGAGTCTGCTCATCTGTTTCCTTATTGAAGTCTGTTTCAAGCAAGAGGACGAACAGGGCAAAGACAGGCCTTTTGCTAGAGGGATGCACAGAGTGTTAATGTTAGAAAGAAAAACTCCCAATTCCCGTTTGTTTCCAACTCTACCTCCCTTGACAATAGTCTTTAAACTAGGGAGTGGGGGAGTAACAAAGATCATATGGGGTGAAATGTAGCTCCCAACAGTAGAGGAGGTGTTAGTGGAACCCCCTTAACTCCTTCCCAGGGCAGAGTCCACCTGTCACATTCCCCACAGGAGGTCACAGGTTGACTCATGCCCCTGAATCAGTGCTTTTGGGGAGAGGCGATCTAGCCTGAGACAAATCCATGTGTTAGTCCTAGACTTAAACGTGCATAAGGAAACTGAAATCTGTCCTGTTCAGCAATTCTTTTAATGTTTAAATAAAAAAAGACCCTACAGGTAGGCTTCTCTAGGCTGCAGATAATACAGACCTTGGAGGGACAAGTGAAATGGCTTTGGGGTAACAAAGTCAGGATTCAAATCAGTCTTGTCAGAGTGGGGGGAAAAAAAGGGAATTTTACATGGGTAAATGTAACACTTTCTATTTGGGTTTGACAAAATTTGTCAACCAAGTACATGATGGGGGCACCAGAGGTGGGTTTGTGGAGGGGCCCCAGGGGGCTGACTTTCCACAGGCTCCATGAAGACCATAAATACAGGGCTCAGAAGAGGCGTGGATCTAGGACAGAGTAGGGGACACAGCCCACGTCCTCTTCCCACTCCTCAGTTCACATGGATGTCCAGTGTGGGGCACAGGGTCCCAGAGACTAGTCACATAGGAAATGCCCAGGACAGGTCCAGGAGGGAGAGGGTGTGGACAGAGGAGTGGGTGACGAGGCAGGGACTGTCAGCCTAGAGCAGAGAGGTGAGTCCAGATACCTGAAGAGCCACCTGAGGGTGAAGGAGGGGACAATTCTGTATGTCTAGAGGGCAGGCCATGTTAGTGGGCAGCAGGTCTGGGTTCTGTCTGAGAAAGATGCCCTGTGTCTTCCCTGCCAAGAGAATGTTTGCACAGTCTTGGGGTCGCCTTCCTGTCAGGGACGTGTCAGAAGGCACTGCAGGTCCTGCCTAGGAAGGTAGCCTATGGATTCCAAAGGCCCCTCCCTAGATGTTCCCTTCACCATGAATGAGGAGCCAGCAGAGGGGTAAGCTCCTTTGCCCAAGCACTTTGTGGAATAGTGGTAAAAGGGCAGTCTGAGGCACCAGGTTCAAGTCCTGCTTTTGTCACTTTGTATTTGACCTTTGTCACATTACTCTCTGTACCTTAGTCCCTTCATTAAAAGTAAGGATTATGGCCATAGCACATGTACACACCTGCTAGAACTCTTGTGAGGTTTAGAGTTAAAGCAAGGCACTTGGAACAGTGCCACGAGCCATGTACTAGATAGCTGCTGTAATTGTTACCGTCTCCATCATTGTCATCACCACCACCACCTCCACCACTGACTTATCACATAGTTACTGGTCTCTGTGTGCTGGGGGAGTAGAGATGGGTAGGTTGGACCCCTACCTTCAAGAAGTGACAACTGGGAGCTCCCCCAGTTCAGTTCTCTCTCTGTATCTCTCTCTCTGTATCTCTCTCTCTCTCTCTGCCTGTCAAAAATAAATAAATAAAAATAAAAATATATTAAGAAAAAAAAAAATCTATTGGGAAAGCTGGGATGGCTCAGCAGGTTAAGCGCTCACTTTGAAGCCCCGGGGACCGAGGATCGAATCCCGGCCCCGGCCCATGCGGACCCACATGCTGAACTGGGGTGTACCACCAGTTTAGTTCTTGCCGGGACCTATGTGGGAGGCTCCCGGCCCAGTTCCTGCCCTGCGCAGCCCTGTGCCCACCTGTGGAGTGAAACTATATGGAAAACTAATGCTGTCAACTATGGAGACTGCTCTGGGCCCTCCCACTTCTCTCTGTCTCTCTCTGTATCTGTTTCTCTCTGTCAAAAACTAATAAATCTTTAAAAAAGAAGTGACAGCCCAGGAGATGCTGGGCTAGCTCAGCAGTTGAGTGCTTGCCTCACAATCACGAGGTTTGGGGTTCGATTCCTGCCCCTGCCCAAGGAACCCCAATGGGTGACTGCTGGGATGGCTTGGTGGTGAAGGTTCTCTCCTTCCATGGGGAGGCCCCCAGTTCAGTTCCCGCCCTGTTCAGCCCCACATCCACCTGTGTGGGGTGAAGCTATGTCACAGCTAATGATGTGCAACTATGGAGACTGCTCTGGGCCCTCTCCCCTTCTTTCTCCCTCCTCAAAAAATAAAATAAAATAAAATAATGAAAAAAAAAAAAGAAGTCGCAGTGCAGTGTGGAAGGCACAGAACTGTCCCCTGTGGATATGGGGTTTGGGGGAGGCTCCTGGGTGTGCTGGGCTGGGGCCCCCCTTCCTTGGACATCAGCTCCTGAAACTATGACTTAGCTCCAAAGCATTTTTAAGCATCTGAGGGCTGCTGTCTTATTGGTCCATTGTTCTGCCTGGATGTTTGCTCTGGGGGTGGCTGTGTACAAAGTACCCCTTCTGCACCCCAAGCAAATGCTAGGACCAGCCAGGCCAGCCGGGCAGGTCTGAGGGTGCAGGGCCCGCCCTAGGGCCTCCTGGGCACAGTTGGGGCCCACAGCCGTCATTTCTGAGCTTTGGGACCAGACCACTGAAGTTCTCCGCGCGGGCCCCTCTGTGCTTGGTACTGTGCTGGGTGTCTTCTGGTGGTGTCACGTACATCATAGCCTGGAAGACGGGTGGTGTCACGTCAGCCCCGTTTTACAGCTAAGTAAACAGGCTGGGACTTTAAATGTCTTAAAAAGGGCAGAGCCAGGACTTGGAGCCAAGGTTTCCAAGGCCAAAATCAGGTGCCATTTCTATACCTCACCTTGGGCAAGACCAGAGGTGACTCAGCTGAGAACCCTGCCCTCGGGAGGAGATGGAGCCAGAGATCTGATATCTGACCACCCCAGCCCAGGGGAAGGGCCACAGGAGCTCCGAGAGCCCTGCCCTCCAGGCTGCTCTGTCCTGAGTCCCTGCCCATTCTCGTGACCCTCCTTACAAAGCCAGTGCCTGCTTGCCAAGTCCTCAGGGGCCCTCTCCGGCAAAGTGGTCGCTGCTGCTCACTCTTCATGGCAACATCACGCACCCAGCAGTCGTGTTAGAGAAGGAAGGCAATGGTTTAGAAAAAAACATGTTTTTAAGCACTTTTAGATTCACAGCAAAATTAAGAAGAAAGCACAGAGACTTCCCATATGCCCTCTGCCCCCCACACATGCACAGCCCCGCCCCATCTCCACTCCCACCAGATCAGTACCTTTGTTACGATGGATGGATCTAAGCAGTGGTCTCCTTGTGCAGACAGAATTTCATCTGAACACGCTTAACAATGGAAAACAGTTACAAGGGGAAGTATTTAATATGTATGAAGAGAGTGGGGAGGGACCTATGTGTGACCTCCTGTTTCCTGACTCTTTCCTACCACCCCACCCAGATTCTGCCAGACCAAATGTAGCTTATGACCCCTTCTCTGAGGTGGAGAGAATTAACACGACTCTTGTGAATGAGCTCTTCTCCAGGTCTGTGCCTTTAGAACGTAGGTTCTATGTGGCAGATTAAAAAAAAAGATGGTTGGGGAAGCTGGGATGGCTCAGCGGGTTGAGTGCTTGCTTTGCAGCCCCAGAGACCAGGGATCGAATCCTGGCTCCAACCCATGTGGACCCACATGCTGAACTGGGGTGTGCCCCCAATTCAGTTCTTGTCAGGGCCTATGCGGGAGGCTCCTGGCCCAGTTCCTGTCCTGCGCAGCCCTGTGCCCACCTGTGGAGTGAAACTATATGGAAAACTAATGCTGTCAACTACGGAGACTGCTCTGGGCCCTCCCCCTTCTCTCTGTCTCTCTCTGTCTCTTTGTCCAAAACCAATAAAAATAAATCTTTTAAAAAAAAAAGATGGTTTCATATATATATATATACACACACACAAGATCTACCATTTTAGCCATTTTTAAGTGTACAATTCATTGGCATTAAGTACTTCACATTGTTCTGTAGTCATCACCCCCATCTATTTCCAGGTGTTTTTTATCATTCCAAACTGAATGTCTGTACTCACTAAACAGTAACTCACCATCCTCCCTCTCCCCAGGTCTTGGCAGCCACCATTCTACTCTGTCTCTATGAATTTGCCTATCCCAGGTATCTCATATAAGTGGAAATATGTATGTGTATATATATATATATATATATATATATATATATATATATATATATATATATATATATCTCCACATTTGTCTTTTTGTATCTGGCTTATTTCACTTAGCATAATGTCTTCAAGGTTCATCTATGTGATAGCATGTGTCAAAAATTTCTTTCCCTTTTAAAATTGAGTAATAGTCCATGGTATGTATATGCCATATTTGTTTATCTGTTGATGGACATTTGGATTGCTTCCACCTTTTGACTATTGTGAATAATGCAGCTATGAACAAGAACGTAGAAATATCTGTTTTAGTTTCTGCTTTCGATTCTTTGGGGTATATACCCAGAAGTGGAATTGCTGGATAACTCTGTGTTTAACTATTCAAGGACTCATCATATGAGGGCTGTCTGGAAAAAATCCAGTCATAAATACCTCTATTTTTCATATTACATGGCTGGATACTTCCTGGACAACCCTTATATTGTCTTCCACAGTGGCTGTACCATTTTACAATCCTACTGGCAATTTATCAGTGTTCCAGTTTCTCCACAGTCCTCACTATTGTGAAGGGCTTTTTTAAACCTTTTGTTCATGGCCATATCCTCAGAGACTACGACAGTGCTGAACACATTGTAGATACTCAATAAATATTCGTTGGGTTAAATGAATGACAGGCCTTGGTCTCTGGGCAGCTGGACCAGGGAGCCCTCCTACTTTGTTTTCTACTTCCTGCTCAGTTCTAAGAGAAGCACCCTTTTGCTAGGGTAAGTTACTTAGAGGTGCCCACTGGTGTCTAGAGTGACATTAAAGAGGAAATGGTAGCACTGTGGTGGTCAGGGCATCTCCCATGCTGGCCAGCATGAGAATGTTTCACAGACTTTGGGTCTTGAACCATTTATGGATTGTGAAACCAATTTTTAGTGGTTAAAATCAGCATTTATGAAAAATGAAGGAAAGTAAAATACTGGGATATACATGTGGAAAAAAAGTATCATTTTGTGAAATTTTTGTTTTTAATGTGATATTTATGTAACTGTGTAATGGATCACAAAGAATTTGGAAAGAACAAAACACTGTTGTATAGGAAGCATCTGCAGCCTCTGCTTGAAGAATTCCCCATGGCAGGGAGCTCACTACCTTCTAAGGAAGGCCACACCATTTGGGGGTCCACTATAGCATTGGAATGTTCCTCCCTTATTGAGCCAAAATCCATCCAGCCTGTAAGATCTGTGCTTTGAGGGCCTACTGTGTGGTAGCACCTTAGTAGGCACTTGGGATGAAAAGGAATAAAGAGGGTACCTCCAGGAGTCCGATGGAGAAGAGCAGCTAGAGGACCAGAAAGGGGACAGCGGCAGTGGGGCGGGCGGGGTGGAGGGACAGTGCACACGGCCTAGGGGCCCAGGGTGTCTGGAAGGACGAACAGGGAGAGAAAAGCATATAGGAAAGTATGCAGATGAGAAAGAGCAGATTATGTTCAAAGAATAGCAAGCAACCCAGTCTGGATGGAATCCGGGGTCCTTAGGGAGGTTGGGGTGGGGGTGACCGACTTGAGGACTTGATGCAGGAGAGCAGGCAAAGGTCTGCTTGTGCCAAGAGCTTAGAGTTTTTGCCCTATAACCAGAGGAGTGTCATTTAAATATTTAGAAAACGTATTTGTCAAGATACGTGCTGGGTGCTGGGGGATTAGGGTGAATGAAACAGAGACCTTGTGGAGCAGTGGGCAGAAAATAAGAGATCACAGAGACCTATGCTTATAGCAAGTGGGGTGAAAGTTGTGACAGAAAATAACAGGGTCTGATGTGAGATAGTGAAAAGGGCACCTGGTTTCGACAAGGCAGGAAGACATCTGAGGAAATGATACTTGAGTTGGAGCCTGCAGGCCACGCACCTTCTCTGCAGAGACAGCACAGGCAAAGGCCAGGCGGCGTGGAAGCCAGTGGCTGCTGAGAGCTGGGAGCCGGAATGGCTGAGCCAGCCTGCGGAGGAGCTGGGGCCACGTGGGGGCCAGCCTAAAGGAAGGATCTGGGGTTTTCTCCCACAGGCAGTGAGAGCCATTGGAAGTGGAGGTGGGGGTGGGTGGTGATGTGTGTGTGTTCTGACTTTTTTTTACATACAGGAAGAAGTACTTCCAGAGCAAAGACAGATGCAGGAGTCCCTGAGGAATGGGAAGGAAGGGAAGCTGGGAAGGGCTGTAAAAGCCCACCCTTAGCTGTCTATGGGGAATAGGAGAGCGATCGATGCACAGAGGCTGCAATACTTGTAGGGGAGACATTGGCATCTTCTGTCTTCAGGCTGCAGAAGCGGGCTGGGGAGGAACCAGCAGGGGTGGGGGGGAGGGGTGTCTTTTATTCTCCAGGACTCCTTTTCCTGGTGCGTTCTCATCACTTAGCCTGGACTTCTGACCAGATGTCCCATTGCCACCTCTGCATCTTTGTTTAGGCGGTTCCCCCATCCTGGAACACCATTCCTGCCCCAGTCAGTCAGTCATTGTGAGACCAGCAGTGAGGCCCCCTAGAAGGGGGTTCTGATGGCCCTTATGTTCCTCATCATTTGGGTCAAATGATCAAATGGTCCCCAGGCCCTGAGTGAGAAGGGGCTGGAGACTGGTGTCAGGACCCCTGACACTTCCTGTGTTGGCTACATGGATGAGGTCTGGGAAACTGTCATTCTTCTTCCAAATATGGTTCCCTTCCTCAAACACAGCCTGGCTGGGGGCAGACAGGCCTGAGTTAAAGAACCTTTTAGGTGTCCTCATCAGGACTTGCTAATCGGGGAGGCTTTCGCCTACCCCAGTGGGCAGCCCCCCGTGAGCACATTCCATCGTGGGCACACTAGCTTCTGTCTGAGGTGGGGAGGGGTGCCCACTGTTGCCTTCTCAGCTGCTGGGCAGCTGGGCTGCTTGGGAGGACCAATCACCACTGATGGCTAACTGCCCCCACTGCCACTTACCCCGGCTACTGTGGAGTTACCCATGTGGGAAGCAGCCCGGCTGGGCCTGCAGCCTGCAGGGCAGAGCCTTCTGCACTGGGTGTTTTGATTGGTATTCATATTAGACCCTCTGCCTGTTTTCTCCAGTGGAGGCACCTGCATACGGGGACCTCTGTGTCCCATTTGACAGGCAGGCAGGCCTCCCCTGACCCCTGTCTCCACAGTCTAGTTTAAGATGACTGCTTCCTTCTCTGAGGTGTCGCCTTGGACTCCCCACATTTCATTGACCGCATGCCATAAAGTCTGCACTTCAAGTCTTTCTATCCCACATTTCCCCTCCAAATATGATGAAAATCCCACCATATTTATTGTATGATGCTGACACAGATGAGCAAAAACGATTAGATGCATAAATTTGTATTCATGATCGCAGGATTAATGTTGGCTATCAGTGCCACAACCAGACCTGGGCTCTGTGTCTGCCCAGCTTTCCTGCACCTCCCCTACGATGGCCTCTTGACATCGGTCTAATTGATTCATTGTCTTCTCCCCCAGTAGGCTTTAGCGCTCAGAAGACACCAGCTCTTGCATTCATCTTTTTATCCCTGGACCTAGCACGTGAAGTCAGTGCTCCATATGTATTTGTTGAGTGGATTAGACGTATGAGTTTTAAACTTCTTGAGGGTAGACTCTGGATCTTTCCCTTTCTTACCAATTCCACATTTTGACCCAGCCCAGAGCTTAGCCCATAACAGGGCTGACGAATTGGCCAATTGATGGGTGTGCTAGAGTCACTTGGAAAAGTTTACCAGGTCAAACTGGATTTTGAACCTCGAGGAAACAAGAAACCCAAGACTCGACTCTCCCAAATATCTGGAGTGCCTGTTAGTGAAAGGCTACACCCTGTCACATGTAAGCCACAATCCTTGGCAGAGGGATGTGGGGCGGTGAGGTGGGAAGAACTTGGGTAATAGAAGAACAGAGAGACTTTGCATGGGCCAAAGGTGATCAAGTACCAGGAACCAAAGAGCTTGGTTAATTAGCCAAGGTTTAGATCAAAAAGAAAGAGAAGGAGAGGGAGGGAAGGAAGAAGGGGAGAAGGAAGGAGAGGGAGAAAGCCTTGGAAGCTAGATAAAACTGGACCTGAATCCTCTGTCCATCTTCTTTAATTGTAGAATCTGGACATGGTAGTAATCTCTCTGAGTCATCCTACTTTCTGCATCTGTGGATGAGAATCATATTAATGTATGTAACGGGCCCCACACTGTTTTTGGCACATGGTAGACACTCCATAAATAATGGGAATTTAGTGCCATGGCATCATGTTTTGCATACTGTATCGGTTTGGCTGTAGCTAACATATGCCAAAAAAGGTCCTTTGTTTGGGAGGAAGGAAGGAACTGGTGGGGGAAGAAGGCACTGATTTAGTGGAGATTTCCCGTCACCATCACCTTCTTGGGAGTCTATCCATCACATAAACAGATGGCCACCTGCTCTGCCCACAGGGACCTGGCCTGTGGGGAAGGGTGAAAGCTGAGCTCCGCTGGCCTGAGCATCATTTAAAAGCGAGGAAAACAATTTTCCCAAAAGAAAATGATGAGAAGCAATGAAATGTGGCATTTAGGTAGGGGAAATCTTTCTTTCTCTTTCTCTTGCTCTCTCTCTTTTCTTTTTGAGAGAATGATAATCCACAAATCACAAAATTCACTCTTTAAAGTGTACAGTTCAGTGATATATATTTTTTTTTTTTTTGGTATATTTACAAGGTTATGCAACCATCATCACTATTTAATTTCAGAACATTTTATTATCCCCAAAAGAAACCCTGGACCCATTAGCAGTCACTTCCTACCCCTCAGGCCCTGGCAACCAGTAATCTACTTTCTATTTCTATGTATTTGCTTATTATGGACATTTTATATGCATAGAATTGTATAGTAAGTGGCCTTTTGTGTCTGGTGTCTTTCACGCAACATGTTTTCAAGGTTCATTCATGTTGAAGCATGTATCAGCACTTCATTCCTGTTTATTGCTGAATAGTACTCTATTGTATGGATAAACCACATTTTGTTCACCCTGATGGACATGTGGATTATTTTTACTTTTTGGCTATATTATAAATAATATTGCTATGAACATTCATGTACAAGTTGTTGTTGTTGTTGTTTTTGTTGTTGTTGTTAGATGTATGTTTTTAGTTCTCTTGAGTATATGAGGGCTGTCTGGAAAAAATCCAGCCATAAATACCTGTTTTTCATATTACATAGCTGGATACTTTCCAGACAGCCCTCAAATTCCTAGTAGTGGAATTACTGGGTTATTCTCTTTTTAAAATTTTGAGGAACTGCTATGGGTTGGGGATTTTTGATACCTTTTTTCCCTGATTAAAAACATAACATATATTCATTGTAGAAGACACATATAAATGTATTTAGAAAAAAATAAGAGTCACTCTTATTTTTTGAGCCATTAATAACTACCTTTAATATGCTAGTATATGTCCTTCTTGTCTTGCTCATGTACATCATTCAAAAAATTACATTGAGCCTGAAATATAATTTTGTGTCTTAATTCTTTCATTTTACTTCCTATCGTAAGAATTTTCCATGTCAAGAAATATTATTGTAATGTGATTCTTTCTGACAACATACTGTTATCATTGGGTGCATTATAATTTATTTAATCAATCTGCTATTCTTGGACATGTAGATAATTTCCACATGTTTGTGCTTATCACAAGTGGTGCAATATCCTTGTTCGTAAATATCCATCTACATCTCTGATAAGTTTTGAGATAAATTCTTAGAAGTGAAATTCTGGGTAAAAGAAGGTGAGCATTTAAAAAAGTAAAGCTTCTGTTTTGAAATAATTTTAGATTTACAGAAATTTTGCAAAGACAGTACAGAGAGTTCCCATATACCCTTCACCCAACCTCCTCTAATCTTAGTATCTTACCTAACCAGAGTGTATTTGTCAAAGTTAATAAATTAATATTGGTATGCTACTATTAATGAAACTCCAGGCTTTATTTAGCTTTCAGTAGTTTTCTCACTAATGTCCCTTTTCTAATGCTAGGATCCAATCCAAGATACTATGTTGTATTTAGGGTGTGAGTAGTAGGCTTTTTGGGTGTGTGTGTGTAAAAGTTGTACCAATTCATATTCCCACCAATACTTTAGGGGGGAAAAAAAGCCCTTGACAACCTAATAGGCATAACATCAACAACAATAAGGTAATTCGTGGGCATTCCTTAATTGCTTGTGGGTTTACTGATTTTTTTCCATCTGTTTCATGGGCAGTTGTACTTCTTGTTTTTGATTTCCAATCATCTGTGGAGGTTTTGTCAATGTCTAGGCCTTTAGCTTACATTCAAGCTGCCGTACAGGCAGTGTCAGGTGAGCATCCAGAAGCTGTTACCCATCCTGCGGTCACCCAGGCGAGGCTACCTGGGGAGGGCAGCTGGCCCAGATGCTCTCTTGGGCCTTGTAGGCCTGCCCCAGCCGTGGAACGTGGGCGACAGCAAGGTGTGCTCTGTAAGAGAGCAGGAGGCCGGCTGTACATGAGGAGCAGGAAAGGGCGGGTAGGGATGTGTTGTGAAGAGCACTGTCTAGGAGTCAGGAGAATCTGAGTTTCATCCTAGTTCTCTTACTACCTATGTGAACTTGGGAGATTGTAAAGGTACTTTGTAAAGCACCATAGAAATGAGTGATAGGGTCACTCATTTCTAGGGAATGATGTCACCAAGGGGACTGAGCAGTGCCCTACGTGAACAGTATGAATCTCAACCCACTGTCCCGGGGGAAGGGGGAAGGCAAGAAATGCTCCCGAGATCAAGTTACTTACAACCTGGAGCTCCCATCTTGCCTGACAGGGAGGGGATTTCATCGTGGTTATTATGGGCTCCCTCTCAGTAAGTAAGGGTCACCCCAGAGTCCAGGAGGCTTCTGGTGCTGCCCAGGAAAGGGGCACTTCTGTGGGTTGTGCGCTCTCATGGGCCCCAGTGCCCTGTGAGGCCCAGGCTCTGCCCCCCAGGCCCCGGGCCCCACTTGAAGGCTTTATGTCCAGAGCCCTGTCTCCCCAACTCTGAGGCCCTCCCCTCCCTGGAGGTGCAGATCCCAGTCTCAATTCTTTTCTAGCTCCCCAATTTCCCTCTCCCCTCTCCCTCTTATTTTTCTCCTTCCCAGGGTGTCTTCAAGACACTCCCCTCAGAGTCTGCTAGGAGCCCGGGCTCAGGAAAACAGCATACATGAGAGAAGACCTGGGAGTGGCTTCTGCCTGGTCCTAACACTCAAAGAGAACACATCCAAGGCCTGGGAATGGGACGGGGCGGGGGAAATGCAACCATAAACAAATTAATATCTGAGGGAATAATCTGGTCACACCGAGAAAAAATTTGGAAGATACGTCCTCTTGTCCAAATACCATCAGAAACCTGCGGTGTGACCTCAGGCGTGTTGCCCATCGTCTCTGAGCCTGTTTCCTCAGCTGTGCCAGGAGCGGGTGGGCTCCATAACTCTAAGCAGCCGCGAGCGCTCAGAGGCCCAGAGTTGGCCCTTCCTGGGAGGGTCAAGGTTTTCTTTTATTTTGGAGTTCCTGGCCATTTCTAGTCACGTGACCTGACCAGGAAAACAGATTTATTTTTGTTTTTTTGTTTTGTTTTTTACCAAAGCCTGTTGTTGGTCTAATCTGTGAGAAGTTTTTGAAGCTCCGTGTGATAAGATCATGGTCAGGAGGAGCTAGGTCTGGGTTTGACCTAAGTACTCTTGCTTAATCCTCATAACTGCTTGTTGAGTTGGTCCTATTGTTTTATTTTATGAAGGAGGAAACAGAGGCCACGTAGCTCTCCCATAGCCACGAGGTAGGCGAGGGCAGAGCTGGCCTAACTCTGAAGCTGAGCTTCCCGGCCACTGGATTGTGTCCCCTCAGGGGGTCGGAGGGAATTGGGAGGCAAATGTCCTGGGACAAGTGTGTGACTGCCCTTAAAACCTCCCTGAAGAGACTCCCAGTTCTCTTGTCCTCCCGAGTCCTGAAGAGATGGAGAGAGTGTTGGGAGGAGCATAATACTCTCCTGGGGACAAGGTTCTCTGGGGGTGAGAGCCAGCACTTCCTGGAGTCCTGGGGTTGCTTCCGTCCAGCACCCTGACTGCGTGCCTGCCCCGTAGCAGGCTGCCTCCTTTCTCCAACGGCCAGACACATGGCCCGTTGTGTTCATGCCAAGGTGATTCAAGAGCACCTCAGCCTGCTTCCTCTTTGGGAAGCAGTGTCTGGGTTTGAGTCCAGTCTCTAGGCAGACACATATGCCACTATCATCATGTTCTACCCGGGGTAGGGAACCTTATTAGGGGCATACCACCTGGAGACAGATCCACGACAGCCTGGGATGGTTCAGCTCAGAGTTACAGCAACAAGCCTCCCCCTCAGTGATTCTGTCACGTTGTCCCTCCACTGCCTGCAGAGTCACTCCCACTTCTCATTTCTATCACTCTCCCCTTCATCCCAGGGACTAAAAATTGGATATGGGAAGAAAAAATATTTAAGACCTTGTGACCACCCAAAGATACATTCTATCCAACTTCTCTGATGGACTCATTGGGAAATGGTACCTTTTTATCTTAATTTTAACTTAATCCAGGTTTGGGGTTATATTGATTTTTTTTTTTTTAAGATTTATTTTATTGTTTTTGGCAGAGACAGAGAGAGAGAAGGGGGAGGGCCCAGAGCAGTCTCCATAGTTGTATGTCATCAGTTTTTGACATGGTATGCCCCCTTGAGCCAGGAGCTGAACTGAGGGGCAAGAACGGAGCTGGGGGCCTCCCGCATGGGAAGTACACCCCAATTCAGCACATAGGTCTGCACGGGCTGGGGCCGGGATTCGATCCTCAGTCCCCAGGAGTGCAAAGTGAGTGCTTAACCCCCTGAGCCATCCAGTCTTTCCCTGTATTGACTTAGAAATCCTGTTGGGCCATTTCTTTCCATTTGTACTTATGAAGCCCTTCCTGGGCAGTCCTGGGCAATACATACAATAAATAAAAAAATACAATAAAATACAATAAATACAATAAAATACAAAAAAATACAATAAATAAAAAAAAGTCCTGGGCAATAAATACAGTAGAAATCCAAAACTGAAGTTCTAAAGGCCATGCTTTATTTTCTAGATGGAAACAGGACAGCCCGAGGTACTGAGGAGCTCACCCAAGGTCACACAGCTACTTGGGGGCCATTGTGGGTTTGGAACTTGAGGTTCCTGCCTGTCAGCCCGGTGCTCTTGCGACAGCATCTTACGCAACTCACTGTGTTTGGAGGATCAGGAATGGCACGCCTGAAACAACTACAGAGCCTTCGAGGGGGAGCAGAGTTCCCCTTGCTGGTGACTTCCCGCCCACAGTGGGTTTGCTGCCAGTGTCTTATGTTGTTTATGTATATGTGCTTGTCTGGGAGTTTTGATTTTCTTTTGAGACACTGGGTAATCCCATAATTACAAAGAAATGATTAGGTGAAATTGAATTCTTACATTCTTGCCCAGTTTGTGCTTCTCTGTGTGTGTTAGTGTATGTGTGTTGCGGGGGCATTCTAACACTTTATATCCTCACAGTTTCACGTAGGTTGATCTTGGTTAGGACTCTCCAGTGTGCTTAGCACAGGGCACAGTGAGAGAGACAGAGGAGAGTGGAAATGAAGCGTGGGGAAGAGGTACCCGGTGTCCGTGTGGAAAGGAGACATTGGACAAGCTGAGCCTGGAGGGAGAAGGGGCTCTGCCTTGATTGTCTGCTGGTGTGGTGAGGTGGGGTCTCTGGGTGGGAGGGAAGAGACGGGTGAAGGGCTTTCTTAACACAGAAGTGTACAGGTTTTGAAGGCTCCTGACTCAGTGTCATTCATTCGCTCACTCACTCAAGTAATTCTGGAGAGCACTCAGCAAACAACGATCTGAAATCACCTGTGGGTAGGAGCATTTGAGATCTTGCTCCCTGGCATATATCATCAGTTTTGGATCAAATAAACTTATAAAAATTTAAAAATAAATACGTAAGTAAATAAAATCACTCCAGGGAAGCTGGGATGGCTCAGTGGGTTAAGCGCTCACTTTGCAGCCCTGGGGACTGAGGATCAAATCCCGGCCCCGGCCCATGCGGACCCACATGCTGAACTGAGGTTTGCCCCCCATCCCGGAGGCCCCCAGTCCAGTTCCCGCCCTGCACCACCCCTGCCCACCTATGTGGAAGAAGCCATGTTGAAAATGGATGACTTACAACTATGGAGACTGCTCTAGGCCCTCCCCCTTCTCTCTGTCATTCTCTGTCTCTGTCAAAAACAATCAAGTAAATCTAAAAAAAAAATTAATAAAATAACGAATAAAATCGCCTCTGGGCAAGAGCCCCCTGTCAGGTCTGGGAAGGATGTTTGTTATATTCAGGGATGTGTCTTGCTTATATTCACTCCTCAACAGGAGAGTTTGTCTCCTTGGAGTCCCAAAACCCACCTGATGGTTTCCACTGAGAGCTCTGGAGTTGACTCCTGGCTGGTTCCAAAGCCTCTGCCTGCTGGGGTTGGGTGGGGGGCGAAGGCTGCCCTCCATGTTGTTGTCTCACTAAGATCAGATTGGGGTGCGTGAGGCGCTGTGGGGCTGGGCCGGGATTCCAAGGAAAAGCAACCCCACAGCCCCTCTGAGAAGCCAGTGGCCAAGAGCAGGGCTGGAGGATCTTGGGTTTCCACCTCTCCATGTCTGATACCCAACTTTTTTTATCAGAGAAGATGAAAGAAACTGGACCCATCATCAGAAATGAAATCAGATTTGGAGCTCATGAGAGATCAGAACAGAGTCTCAAAAAAGGAAGCCTGGAGACCTTGGCACAAGCAGGCAGCACACAGAGGTTGTCCATCGTGGGCTGGGGCCTCCCCAGGCCGCATCGTGGGGAGACATGGGGCAGGGTGGGGCCCACTGCAGCTGGGTCACATTTCTAATTCCTGTTTCTTTGGTGCTATGAGTCGGACAGATTTTATCTTGCCTGCTTGACCCTCCATGAAGCAACAGCCAGGGTGTGGGGAGAGAACAGAGCAGCAAGCTTGCTGGTTCTTCATTTGGTCCATTTAGCAATTTCCCGTAACTTTTGAGTAAGGACAGGTATTTCCTCTTGTGTCCTGAGGTGTGCAGTCTTTAACATGTGCCTGTGGCCCTAAAGCCATCTAGAAATGGACACTGGTTCAGCCCCGAAACAAACTCATTGCATTTGTTGACCATGAGGAAAGGGTGGGGGAAATTAGATAGGCAGCCCTGGCCGGGCTGGGCCTATCTATTCATCTGACCCATCATTCAATAAATAATTTGGGGGCACTTTGTGCTTGGCACAGTGAGGGGCATTCTGGCTCATGTCACTTCTGTTCTCCACTGCTTTCCCCTATATTGCTCAGCAAGGTCCACATTTTACCAATGAAAATGTGGAATCCCAGGGAGAAAACCACGGATAAGGCCTCTGTTTCTATGCATGTAAAGCTGGTAGCAAAGTCACTTGGCAATTTCAAATGTATCTCCTACAGTCTTTTCCTCAAGTAATTTTGGGTGCTTTCCAAATTTGCCAATTCCTTAAAGGGTGGGGGTGGGCAGTCAGGCATGTGACCGGGGCCAGCTCTGTGCCCAAGGACCCACCCTGCCCCCAGGAGCTCAGCAGGCTGTCAGACACAGGTGTGCAGGGCAGCCAGCTGACAGGGGATGTGACAGGAATGGAAACATGCCATCCGCTCATGACCTCACATCCTGGGAACAGCCGGGCCTGATGGCGCATGCATTGGCCTCCTCAGCCATCCAGTGTTGTCATTACCTGGAACCGTTCTACCTCTGCTCTAAAACAGCTCCTGGATCCCCACTGTCTGATTGCAGCCTCTTCCCTTGCAGCATTTTCGTCTACAACTCCTGCCACCTCTGCCCTCGACCTCACAGGACTCCTCGGCACCTAGCCTGTCCTCACCTCCACTCCTGAAGGTCCAGACCCTTCCCCTCCCTCAGACGTGGCTTTCCCAAACCTCCAACCCCTCTCTCCGCTGTCCTTCCGCTGCTCCTGACCAGGCTAGGACATCTCAGCTGTGGGTCACATCAACCTCCCATTGCCCTCATCTCCTCAATGGGGAGACTGCAGCGCCTACAAAATCCAGGTCCCCAGTCACAGCCAAATTTCTAGCAGCCAGTGTTTACCTCTCCCCTATCTCTAGAATTGTTCCAAGCCTTCCCTGATGTGCTCTACCCCATACCTTCTGCACCCGACTTGGGGCAAACAGCCCGAATTCTACTTCTCTGAGAAATCAGAGGTCACCAGTTGGGGAGCCCCCTGCTATGGCAGTCACAGAGGGGTGCTGCTTAGTCCTCCCTGCCAGAGGGAAACTGAGGGGGTGGGGGAAACCACAGACAGCTCCCAGCTGCAGCCAGGGGTGGGCATGACAGGGGTGTGCGGCCCAGCCACTTCTCCCCAAACCTGAGGCTCTGCCTGCCCATCCTCCCGCCTGCTCTCTGCCTGAAGGCCTGCTCCTGCCCCTGCCCCCTCTCTTTCACAGGGCTTATGCCCCACGAAACCTATCCTACTTCTAACTCCATTTGGCATCTGCTTGCTGGAGAATCCGTCTGAATATTTACCTGCCTTGGTCCTTACGCACCTTACGCACCTCCATGAAGGGCAGTTCTTGCGCTGGCCCGAGGCCAGTCCTCTCAGCTGTGCTGTGGATCCACTCCCTTGCTCATCTCCCTCAGAACGCCTACTCCTGGGAGCCATCATCCCAACTTCCCAAGCTTCTCTTTTCCTTTGCTGCCCTACTTTTCCTCACCAGCCACTGTCACCAGGGCCACCAGTGAACCTCCAAGCTGCTGATGTCCTGGGGTACTGCTCAATCTTTGCCACACTTTGTGCTAAGCACCCTCTCCTGCCTGGGCCACTCTCCTCTCTTGCCTTTGGGGCCCATTCTGCTCTCTGTCTCCTTCCTCTCTCACCACTTCTCTGTCTCCTCAAACATGGCTGGCCCTTTCAATTAGCTGGTATTTCACAGGGCTTGTGTGGGCCCCTCATCGACTCTCAGTCAACTCCCTCCTTCCATGAGGGAGATATTTCCAAAATGCTGAGTTGCTGATGAATCCCAGAAGTCCAGATTTTCCTGAAGTCCAGATTCCAGTAGCCAACTGGCAAAGGGACTTGTCCACTGGCTGTACTGTGTGTACCTCAAACCCAGCACATCCCAGGATGAACTCCACAAAGCCACTCTTTGGGTCTTCCACTCCAGAGAATGCCACCATCATTCTCCAAGTCACTAGGACAGAAACTGGGGCAGCCCCTTCAGTCATCCCTTCCAGGTGGTCACCAGGTACTACCGATTCTATACCTGTACTCTGTCCTGATCTGTCTGCTCCTTTCCTCAGCACTGACTCTGAACATGGCCTTCAGCATTTCTTTCTTTTTGAACTGAACTGGAGGCCTCACTGCATTCAGTCCTTTAGCATTTCTTAACTGCGCTGCCAATGTCTCAACCCAGCATCTTGACTCTCACCCCATATCTCTCCATTATATTTCTCAAATTGAACTTTCTGAAAGGCCTGTAATTCTGGACTGGGAAAACTTCTGTTGCTCCCATTGCCTTCACCACTACCAGCATCACTATTTATCAAGCTTTCTCCATGTGACAATTAAAACACTCTAGGTCTGGTCCTGCCTTCCTCTTGACCTTCAAGGGCTAGCCAGACTGAATCATATGCAGCTCCCAACACGTCCTGCGCTCTCGGGCCTCGGGGCCTTTGCACCTGCCTCCCTTGGCCTGGAGCACTCCCCCATTCGTCTCCTAGCTGACCCTTACCCATCCATCAAAGCTCAGATCAAGGGCTCCGGACCCCAGGAACTTGAGCAAGGGTGTCTCCCTTCTGCTTTGTTCCAGCCCCCTATGCAGAGCCTTGTCTACCAGAGGGCTGAGCAGCCTAGTCCTATTTACCCTTAGTGGCCTGAGAGCTTTCTGAGAGCCAGGCTTATTTCTGCATTCCCAGCACCCAGCACAGACTGGCACATAGTTAGCACTAAACAAGTGTCAGTAATGAAGTAGTGCATGAATGAACAAATGGATGCGTTCTGCTTGGGGTGGGGGTGCTTGCTAGGCTGCTAATATTTGAGGTGAGGCCAAAAGAATGACTAAGAAGTTGTGAAGCAGAAGTTTGAGTGGAGAAGGGACAGGGACCAGATGTGCAAGGCATGGAAGTTGGGGAGACTGGCATGTGCTGAGGAAACTGTAGTGAGTTCTGCAACTGGAGCAGAGGTCGAGTGGGGGACACGTACCAGAGATGGCTCTGGAGAAATGGGACAAGGGACGGTGTGTGTTGGGGCTCTGGGAAGCCTGGCTTTACCTGGCATACAACAGGGCAGGACATAATGAGCGCTTTAGATGCCACGAGGAAAGCAGGTAGGGCCAGGCAGTGGGGGACTGGGGAGGAGGCGATGGGCATGCCTTCCTGAGCAGGCCAGGGGGCAGAAGGCACAGGCAGAGCTGAGTGGGGTTTCCATGGCAGGGACCTGGTGCCGGAGGAGGTGTGAAGATTGCAGGATGGGGGTGTGGGGTCTGGGCTTGGGTTCCTGGGTGGAGAGGAGTGGGCTTGAGAGCATGATGAGTTCAGCTGGACAGTACATAGGAAGGGGCCACCAGGCTTGAAGAGCCATTTGAGGCCCCCGTTCAAAGCAGAGCTGGAGGGAGGGGGTTGGATCTAGGTGTGCGCGGATCACACCAGCCCTGAAAGCTGACTGTTACATTTTCAGGAATTTTGTGAGGCAGGAATTAAACCTGGATATTATTAAAAAATAAACTATATAAAATAACAATTAGATGGATTACATTAAAAACAAAGATAAATACTCAAAATGTATCACTTCCGGAGAACTTTACAATGTTTTATGCTTTTAAGATTATGTACATCTCTTCTATCTGTGGAAATACTGTATGTGATACTGTACATACAGTATCTTCCCAATTCAGTATCTTCTGAATTCAGTGACATCATATTGATAGTTTGAAATCAGACATGGTGGGTGTATTTATACCATGGAAGTTGGCAAACCCCACAAATTGAGATTTAATGTATTTTGTTGACTGTCTACACTTAAGAGTTAGAGAGAAAATGTTAATAATGCACAATTTTTCTGTGCCATTACATCATGAATGGCACAGGAAAATTGAGCAAAAGTACTTTCGGTGTTCAAAACTAATACCAGGTTCAGTAAAGAAGATGCTTACATCACTGACAAAGTAATGAAGTTTTAACATGTATTTTCAGTGTTTCACTTTTTTCTTACTAGTTAGCACGTATCAACCCACATTCATATAGGAACTACACTCATTTGTCAATTATAATTATAGGTTGGTTATGGATTCAGCGGGTCGGTAAAAATCAATGAAAGGCTTTGTGAGACTCAGTTTGCTCTATGCAATTTACAATAAAGACTAATGTATATGTTTTTTTGTTTTTTTTTTTAAAGATTTATTTATTGTTTTTGAGAGAGAGAGAGAAATACAGAGTCAGAGACAGAGAGACGGGGGAGGGCCCAGAACAGTCTCCATAGTTGCACATCATTGGTTTTTCCTCATAGTTTCATTCCACAGGTGGGTGTGGGGCTGCACAGGGCAGGAACTGGACCGGGGTCTCACCCCAGTGAGAACTGAACTGGGGGCACTCCCCATTCAGCATATGGGTCCGCACAGGCCAGGGCCGGGATTCGATCCTCGGTCCCCGGGGCTGCAAAGTGAGCGCTTAACCCACTGAGCCATCCCGGCTTCCCCAAATGTATATGTTATTACGTGTAAATTGCTAAACATCCTTTATGTCAACAAAATGTATAATATACTCATATATGCACTATCTTCTCTGCTGTATTCCGAGAAGAAGCAAGGAGCTGAGTGGCTGAGGGGCAAAGGGAAGGGGCCTTCGAGGACAAGGCCAATTCAGAAAGATAGGAGACAGCAGCAGAGTCATCGCCGTGAGAGCTGGGTGGGGTGTCGATTAGATTCCGGCCCTGGGCCGAGCCCCACCATATGGATTTGCTTTATTAATCTCCCAGGACAATCCTAGGAGGAAACCGAGACTAGGAGACGTTAATATGTCCTTTATCCATGGCTCACAGCCAGTTACTGGCTGAGTCAGGATGTGAAGTCGGGCAGCCCGGCTCTAGTGACAAGGCAGCAGTGCTCACAGCAGCCCCTTTCTCCTTGGCAAAGCCCCTCACACTGTGCACATTGGAGTTGGTCCAGGACAGAGATTGGCAGCGCATGTGTGGACACATGTCAAGGACTTGAGGGCGTCAAAAGGACTGGCGCAGCTGCCTCAGGCCTCTGACCCGATCTGATGTCCACCTCCCAGCACGTTCCTGCCACCACTCCACAGTGTCTGCTGTAGCTAATAATGTGTATCGGGCTTGCATTTAAAAAAGAAAACTCTTTATTTTCTAACAATTCATTCTTACTGTATTTTACAGAGTCAAATACCTAACAGATTGGAGATTTATTAAATTGCTCCTTCCCCTTAGAACAGTGGTCCCCAACCTTTTTGGTACCAGGGACTGGTTTCTTGGAAGACAGTTTTTTCAAGGACTGGGGTGGGGGTGGGGGGATGGTTTCTGGCTGAGTCAAGCGCATTACATTTATTGTGTACTTTATTTCTGTTATTAGTGTTACATTGTAATATCATGAAATAATTATACAACTCACTTGCTACTATAAAGCCTGCCACCAGATGCAGCTTAATTGTCATTTGGCACTCACTGATAAAGTTTTGATATGAGTCTGCAAGCAGTTGATTTATTATGGTTTCTGTGCAGTCAAACCTCTCTGCTCATGTTAATCTGTTTTTGCAGCCACTCCCCAGCACTAGCATCACCACCTCAGCTCCACTTCAGATCATCAGGCATTAGATTCTCATAAGGAGCCACAACCTAGATTCTCTCACATGCATAGTTCTCAGTAGGGTTTGTGCTCCTATGAGAATCTAATGCCACTGCTGATCTGACAGGACGTGGAGCTCAGGTGGTGATGTGAGAGATGGGGAGAGGCTATAAATACAGTTGAAGCTTTGCGTGCTCACCAGCTCACCTCCTGCTGAGCAGCCTGGTTCCTAACAGGTCATGCACCAGTACCAGAGTCTGTGGCCCAGGGGGTGAGGACCCTGCATTAGAACATTTGAGAAGCACTGTCCTAACCCACCCTTCTAATCACATTGCTCTCCTGCTGGAAGCCCTTACTGCTCCCCACTGGCTATATTAGAGGCTTCAAACGGTAGGTAGGGACCAATTTGTGGGTTGGGAGCTTAATGTAGCATGTCATTACCAGCATTAAAAAAAAGAGAAAGAAGTGGAGTGAAATAGAAAATATCAGAGTATATTACATGCAATAAGTAAATTTTGTTTCTGTTGTATATAAGTAAATATACACTTATATACTAAATATATAATATATAATGTATTAATATTAAATATATGATATATAATTATTATATGTGATATACTAATATTAAATACATGAGATCATATATTAAATACATAGACCCTCAGTTAACCAACACCCATGGGGATTGCTAGATGCTGGATAAATATAAGTATACTGTCTGTTAACCAGAACTCAAGCAACCAGCACTCTTAAGCAACTGGCAAAATCTCAAGTAATTGGCATAACTCTCAGCCAGTTGCTTGAGTTCCTGCTAACAGAGAGTCTAGTGTATATACTTTTATATAGTTATAGATAGGCATAAATATTTAATATATATATTTTTAAGATTTATTTTGTTTTGACAGAGAGAGAGAGAGAGAGACAGAGAGACAGAGAGAAGGGGAAGGGCCCAGAGCAGTCTCCATAGTTGTATGTCATCAATTTTTCAACACAGTTTTATTCCACACAGGTGGGTAGGGGGCGTGCAGGGTGGGAACCGGGCCAGGGGGAATGGCACTAGCCTACCAGATAAAGACAGCACTGCCAGGCCTGATGTTCAGAGCCGTAGAAGAGAGAGCAATAGCTGAGGAGGAACAAGCAGTAGTCCCTGGACTTGGCGGACATCCAGGTTATGGATAAACAGAGAGAATGACTCTAGTGAAAATCCAGAAAGACCATGACTTTCATGCCCGAGTAGTGCCGGGGCTCCCACTCAGGATGAGTCTGGGCCTGGCCTCTGGGAGCTTGCCAGTGGCATGGTGATTGCAGTCCCTGTGATGTCAGATTAGAGAATGGAGCCCCTTAGTCTGCTGGGGAAATCAAAGGAAGCTTCCTGGAGGTGGTAACACCGTGGCTGACCTCTGAAGTAAGAGTTAGGGTTCACCATGAGAGCAAGGGTGTGGGGGAGGCTTGCCTGGCCAAGTGAGCGGTGTGAAAAGGCACTGGAAGAGCCTGTCATGTGTGGGGAACTACGAGCTGTTTAGTGTAGGTGGCACGTGAAGCAGGGAGGGGCCTGCATGTGCCATCTGGAGCATCAGGACTTGGTTTCAGGATGAGCCATGGAGGAATTCTGAGCACAAGAATGGCACAAGTCGGCTTCCATCTGAGGACTCTGGCTGCCCTGAGGAGAATGCATGAATGGAGAGGGGACCGGAGGGGAAGACCTGCAGGAGGACGGCTGCCCTAGTTAGGCCTGAACTAGGGCGATGGGGGCACAGAGGGAGGAGCGGAGGGAGACACTCAGGAGGAGGAGCCAACTGCAGGCGGCCACCTATCAATCACCGGATGGGGAACCGAGAGGAGGGAGCTGGCGCGGTGACTGGTGGTGCTGACTGGAACCTGGCTGGATGATGCCATTTGCCCAGATGGAGAACAGGAGTCAGGGTGGGTCTGGGGAGAAGCTAACACGTTCACTGTTGAAAGCGGCACTTGCAGGTGAATGTGGCAGCGGCAGCTGGAGCAGAAGAGCAAGGTTAGGCCAGGGAGACACACATCGGAGAGTGTAGAATGAGAGGAAGGGCTGTTGAGGGAAGCCCACGAAAGACTGAGGGGAGTGGCGTTAGAGGCACAAGATCTGGAAACTTGGGTCACAGGAGCCAACTGGGCAGAAAAGACCTAGGAAGAACAGTAGTGATGCAAATGCTTCAGAAAAACAAATTCCTGGAGGGGCCGTTGGAGGTGGCTGTTGAGATACCACTGATGCCTACAGCAAGGGGACATCCTAAGGTGTTGGGACGGAAGCCAGGGGCTTTGGGAGGGAGTGGAGCTGGCTCACCAAGGTGGAGAGGGAGCAGGGCTGCGTCTGGACCACAGGGCACCTCCGCGAGTTAGAAAGGGGCGCCCCTTCCTCCAGGCAGATCAGCCCCCCATCCCAGCACGCAAGAGGGGTGCAGGCTGGACTTCAGCCCCCTCGGGCCTCACTGTGGGGCATCCGCACGCTGTGGCCCTGCCACTGTGGACTGACCCTTCTAGAGACCGACTGGGAAGAAAGGACAGGAGTCGTTGGCCAAGAGGGATGCTGGAATAGGTGGAGGTTTGCGGTTTAAGCTGTGAGTGCTTGCTGACTCAGATGAGAGAGGGGAACCCATGAAGAAAAGGAGGTCTGCCTGTCCCGAGAGGCTGGGTGGAAGCCCAGGCAGGACGGGGCATGCCTCTGGTGCCCTGGGAGCAGGGCCGAGGCTGCTGCCACTGCCATGGGTGGTTGGGGTGGGGGGGGGAGGCTGAGGGGAAGCAGGGTTGTCTGTGCAGGGGAGTTAGCTGAAAACCTCTATGACAGGCATGGGAGAGGACACCGAGCAGGGACCTTGCGATGGGGCTGGGACTGCCCTGCCCGTTCTAGACAATGAGAAGTTCTGGTGGCTGAGACGGGGCGACATGCAGCACGCCCAGGCAGCAAGCCTAAAGCCAGGCCAGGCTGGGGAGGGTCTGGGCACGGAGCTTGCGTTTACTTATTATTATTATTTCTTTTACTGTGGAAAATTTTCAGACACACCCGAAAGTTGTGGAAAACTCAATCAGTCTTCTTATAAATTACCTATTATTTCGCTTCACTAGTTACTACTATTGTCCATTTTATTTGATGACACCCCCCCATCCCGACCTTTTAAGTACCTTTTTAAGCACTTATATATATATTTTTTAAATAGACTTTAGTTTTTAGAGCAGTTTTAGGTTTACAGCAAAATTCAGTGGAAGATACAGAGATTTCCCATATAACCCCAGTTAAAAACTTTTGTATTTGGAAATAACTTTAAGCTTACAGAAAATTGCAAGAGCAAGTTTCTTTATTTTTAAATATTTTTTTTCTTATTAGAGACTATATTCTCAGAATGTACACAGAAGAAAGTTGAGATCATTCACGAGTCTACCACCTAAAAGTTGGTACTATCATTGTTGGTGTGTTTTCTTCCAGCTTTGTTTTTCTTTTCTTTCTATGTTTGTATGCATCCTTTTAATTGGACTGTTTTATCCAGAGACCAACCCCACCCCCAGAGCCCTGCTGTCTGCTGTGTCCGCATGAGCTCCCCCAAGGCCTTCACCCCCAGTCCCGCCGCAGAGAGTCTGCTCTGGGAGCAACAGCTGGTCCACGCTTGTGGTTTGTGGAGGCCCTCTCTCCCGGGGTTCAGTGCTGATGCAGCCTTCCGCTTTAACATTAGTCTCACTTTGTTTTTCTTGGGTAATACTGGCTGACGTCTGGTGGCACGCGTTGCCCAGTGCTCCTCAGGCCACCACCTTGCCCACCTCCCACACTTGTCTCTCTGAGTCTGAGTTGTCTCCCCCACTCACCTGAGTGCTCCGTGAGCGTAGGACTCCAGGCTGACTCATTGCTCCACGTGAGGCAGAGTTGGCCTTCAGAAGTATGTGTGGAATTGGATCGCCCCAGTTATTTGGCATTGCCCATCCCCATCTATGTTGCAGAGTCTCGGAGTGACTTACACTCATTTACAGCCAACAGTATGGTGTCTGGCACACAGTGGGCGCTCAATAAATGTTTGTTACTGCTGTTATCAGTAACCTGGAGATTCTCATACATGGTAGGGCTTAGCTAGTTGTTGTTTTTTTCCCTTTTGCTCTTTCCTGCCCCACCCCTCTACTTCTTCTGGATGGTACAGAAAAGAGACCACGTTGACATGCCAGAGGGATGGTGCCCCTGCTTTGTCCCCCACCTTCTACAAATTAGGAGCAAAGACAAGTTGTCAATGGATTCAAAAGAATAAGTCTGCTAGGCTGAGGCTATTTTATATGTTTGCATTGCTCACAATACCAGTTATCATTAGCAGCAATTAAAACTATTTCAGGATCAGTTCAAAGCTGCCTTTGAGGTATTTTAAGTTGGACAAAAGTCCTCCATGTGTGCAGCTCTGAGGCAAATTCCCTAGTGTATTTGGAGGATACTCACTCTACGTTTTGATTGCCTGCATATTTCCTAAACTCTAGGAGTCTGTCAGAGTGGGTCCAGAGTTGTTTGGACTGTCCTACAAGGCCCATTCCCAACCTCAATCGAGTGGTGGGGACCACGAAATGGGAGAAGAGGTGGGGGTTTGCATAGGGTCTTCCCTTAGAGCTGGTCCCTCTGGTCAGGCTAAACCTCTGGGCCTGTGTGGCCTGGAGGGAGGGTGGCAGAAACCAGAGCAGAAAGGGATGGGGGCCCAGTCTAGGGTGGGGTCATCAAGAATTGGGAAGAAGGCAGGGGTCCAATTTGCAGGGCCAGGCTGTGAGGAGTGGCTAGGGAGGCCTTCGGAAGACCTTAAGTAATCTTCAGATCTGATTGGAAGGTAAGAATAGGGAAAAGAACTGGTTTTAGCGTATTGGACTGCGAGGGAGTTAGTCAGCAACTTGTTCTGACCAACTCCAGGCCTGGCCCTGGGCCTGGAGGGCTGGTAATGGCACTGGGCCTGGGATCACTGTTCCCTAAACACCTCCAGGGCCCTCAGGGCCGCAGTTGGCACCAAGTGTGGCTGCCTGCTGACAGAGGGGGTCTAGCTGGTGGCTGAGCTGGGTGGTTTCAGGGTGGCTTCAGGGTGGAAGAGCCGGTGGTAAAGGAAGGTGGCGGGCGACCCAGATGGGAAGAAGACATTCTGTCACTGGAGAACAGGGAAGGGCCCTGATGACAGCAGTGCTGGGTTGCTCAGCAGCAGCACGGGCCTGTTCAGTGACCGAGAAGGGGGACCGAGAAGTGGGACCAGTCAAGGCAAAGCTGACTTGCCCAAGTGCCTTTGGCATGACTGACGTGACTGCTGGGTCGTTTCTGCTCGAAAATAGTGACGTTCGTCGTCTGAGGGTTTGTGGTTTGGGAATAAGGAACCTGCTGTTACTTTGGGTTTCCCCACACGCCTTGCTTGGTTGGGTCAGAGCCCACCCAGACTCCCTGGGGCTTTGATGTGACTGCACTCCTAACTCGATTTTGGTTCAGAATTCACCCTGGCGCCCCTCTGTTCAGCTTGAGGGCCTGATGCATAACCTGCGGAAGCAGGAACCTGGAAGCAGCTGTAGCCCCTGCTCGTGGGCCGTCGACCTGGACATCCACACATACCAACCCTGTGGGGCCAGGGCCACAGGATGGGCTGGGGCCGGAGCTGCGCAGGCAAGCGGGCCTCGCGTGGGGCAGGGAGTGCCCAGAGCTGGGGACAGTGGAGGGAGTCGTGTCCTCAGCCCCATGGTGTGGGGGCAGGGGGTAGGGTGACCCAGTTTAGAGCGGCGTGGCTATGACTGGGGCTGCTTTAAGTGGTTGGCCTGCACATACACGTTGGTCTTAAACTCTTCAAAACTGGGTGGTTAAACATCTGCATCCTGTTTCATTAGCTTGTAAGCCATCGTGATGGGGACCTGCCTGGTTTTCTGAGCCAGCAAGTGTGCCCAGAGGCTAATAAACAGCAGGTGCCTCCACTAAATATGATTTTAATACTCAACACAAATGTGCATACAAGTCAATATGTGAAATGAAAGGTAGGAGCCGAATTCTACATTCAAGTTACACCATTTCTTAACTGTTTTGAATTGAGAACACTCGTGTGACTGTGTGTGTGAGGTGTGTTTTACATGTGCATGGTGTGTGCACAGTGTGCGGGAAGTCTGTTTTTGCAGACAGTGTATATATATGTGGTGAGTGGTAAAGAATGTGTGTTTCTACGTGTATGTGTTCATGTTGTGTGCATGTGTGTGTGTGTGTGTGTGTGTGTGTGAGGGAAGTCCCCATCAGATTGGTTAGACACAAAAACAGCTACATAATTTTCAGGGCCTGGGGTAAAACAAGAGTGGGGTGGGGCCCCTCATTCAAAGTTATTGGTCATTTCAAGACCCCGCTCAGGCCTGTCTGAGGGAGAGCTCCATGTGACGTCACAGGTCACACACCCATGAGGCTGGCCCTGGCTGGAGAACATGCACCTCCTGTCTCCTCTCAGTCTTCCTTTGCTGTCTTGAGAAGTCCTTAAGTCCTCCTTTGCTCTCTCCCTATTCAGATCCCAGGGTGACCTTGACCTTGGGAGTATCTGAAGCTAGCAGCTGCAGCAGTTGACTTGTGCACTGTGGGGCTTCTCTCCACCTTTCCTGACTCACCTGCTTCAGTCTGGGTCTCACCACGGAGCCCCAATCCATACGGGTAGCTCTCTGCTCTGCTCAAAACCATGTCGTGAGAACCTTCAGGTCCCCTCCCAGCCTACCCTGTATCACAAGGTCCTGCTCTCTACCCTCAGGATGTGAAGGCTGCAGCTCTTCCCCAGCCCCCTCTATGCTCCCAGAAGTCACCAGGCAGCAGAAACAGTACAGAGAAAGAGGCACAGGGTTTCAGGGTGAACCCCCAATAGGCGCTTTCGTTTGCAATGGGCTCTGTTTGGGGGGAATAGCAAGGTGGAGCTGGGGACCTGGGACCTCTTTGGGCTGGCAGAGTTCACAGCCCCAAAATCTCAGTGAGGGGTGTGGAGGGTGGGGACGGTCTCAGTCCTTCCTGTTTACTGTCCTGGTTTGCCACCTCTCGGGTTAAGTACCGTGTGCCTGCTTGAGAACACACTCAGGTGACACTAATGGGTAATAATGAGGGTGTTCCCGCCCCAATACCTATCTATAGTTGTCAATAATTAGCCACAATTTCCAAAGTTCTGGGAGGATGCACCTGGATTGCCCCAGCTGGTTTAGCTCACCAGTGAACCAATAGCATAGTAAGTCTGAGGTCTGTGAGTAGTTCTAGCATGTTCTATGTGCGTGCATCTCCCGAGGGTTCAAGGAACTTGAGAACTGCCTTCACAGACCGAGACTGTTCCCTCAACTCAAGCCTTGCCAGCTCTCCTAGTAACCACCAGACCCCATGTGCTTCTGTCTTGGGGACCCCAGATGGGACTGTGTGAACAGCTAGCCTGGAGAGCCTCCCAGGGTAGGGCCACCTGCCTCAAGCCAAAGGCCCCAGAAGTGTAAAGATTTTGGGGGAGTGTGGGGCAAGGTGGGTTAGGGATGAGATATGGAAACAAGTCATCAGGCAGGAGTGGAAATTACTATAAGCTTGTTAATGTGGCTTTGCTTGCCCCAGAGACAGACAGAGTGACCAAGATCCCCATGTGGAGGTGTGATGATAAGCTGGCTTTCCAGAGGAAAAAAAACATTCTGATTTAGAATTTGCCGATTTCTGTGGTGTAAATACTTCCACAGAGTCCGATTTGAAGGTACCAGTTGGTTTAACAATCAGCTCACAAAATTCTTGAATACTTAACAATCAGCTCTTGCTCACTGCCCATTAGATCACTGTCTTCATCTGAGGCCATCAACAGCACAGGCCCCCCGCACCAGCTGTGCACCTCCCTGAGCCCAGCCCACCCGCCTCCGGCTCTATTTGTAAAATGCCCTTTTCCGTGCATTGGGCAGCGTGGGGCCTGGAGCAAGCCGTCCAGCCCTTCAAGCTCCTTGAGCTTCTGATCCTAGAGTGGGGGGCTTGGGGGTCGGGGGGTGCTGGCCTGCCTCACAGGTTGTCATGTGCTCTCTGAGGTGAGGGATGTGAAATGACTTTGCCAGAGTGAACACCAAACCCAATCAAGGGAAGGACCATGACCCAAATTCTAGCAACCGCCGATTTCTAGTCCAGAGCAGTGGGGAAATCTGACTTCAGTGTCCAGCTCGTTGGTTTGAAGCCAGTTTGGGGCTTCTAGCAGTCTTAGTTTGCCAGCTGACAAGCCACCCTCCGCCTCACATCTCTGCTACATGCTAGCTCCTCACTCATTCTCAGTTCCAGGGTTCCAGGTGTGTGGAGTGATGAAGAGCAGGGAGCCAGGAAGTCACTAGGTCAGGTCCCTGGGCCACAGAACAATGCCCTCCCCAGGCACTGGGAGTCTGTCCACAGAACTCCACCTGCAGCAGGATCTTTCTGGTCTTGTGGGTGGTGGGGACATTTCTCCAGGTGCAGGTTTTTTATTACGCAATCTTCTCAGCCGCCTTTGACACCTTCCCAGTGACTTCCTCTCCCCCTCCTCTGGGCTCCTGGAATGGCACGGTGGCCCCACCTCAGCCTGGCAGCTGTGACGACAGGTGCTGACCCAGCTGCCTCTCTGCTGGCTCACTGTTAGGTAGAAGGGGTTGAGGTAGCAGCAGGGACTGAGAGCTTTGGGCACGGCTGGGCACCTTGGGACTGTTCAGAGGCAGGACTGGGACCAGGGTCTCCTGGGATTCAGCTAGTCACTGGTGATGAGTGGTACAGGGAGCCAGTGAGGAACAGGCTCTGGGCCAGGAGAAACAGCCCAGAGCCACAGGTGTGCCGCTGGTTCTTGCTCCTCTCCTGTCTGAATCTGCCCTGTGCAGTGACAGCACTCAGCCAGGCCTGGAGCCCAACAGAGAGCACCTCTGACCCGAGTGAGTTTCTATCGGGGCTGAGGACAGCCCTGCACGCCTGACATGTGTGAGCCTCACAGCCCAGCTCCTCACAGGAGACGGACTGCTGAACAAACCCACACAGCACATTGCAACACACGCTCCCCTGGGAGTGGGCACGGGGGTGGGGGTGGGGGGTGGTAGAAGGCTCCATGGCACATGGGACACTTGAATAGGGTCGTAAAAGTGAGTTCCCTCAATAGTCCCAACTTCTCGGCACAGGCCCAAGTCAGGCTCCAGCCTTATGATTCACAGAGTGTCCTTCTAGATACCCATGGGTGGCCCAGGGTGGCCCTGCACTGCCCACCCCCCCCCAGCAGGAGGTCATGCAGCCAGAATCTTCTAGCCAAAGCCTTCCAGAATCTCACCTCTGGCTCCACCAACATGGCAGACCTTTCCCCCTCTCAGAAGTAAAGGAAGTGAAATTCGCTGCTGCTCTTTCCATAAATGATCAGATGTGTGTGTGTGTGTGTGTGGGGGGGGGGGTGTTGTACATCCCTGGGGAAGGGGCTCTTGGAAGGTTCCTGGAAATGAGGGGCCAGCAGCAGAGGAGACAGCGCACATGGAGATCCCAGAGCTGGAGCTGGAACCAGACCCCGGACCCTGGATCCCGGATCCCGGATCCCAGACTCCAGATCCAGGCTTCCGGTGTCCACTCCCACAAGCTCACGCACCGCACCAGCCTTAATAAGGGCACAAGGTCTGAGGACTAGCCCGGAAAAATGCTGACTTGGAATTAGTTGTGATCAATGAGGGAAAATTACCATAGTAATTGTGTTCATGGAAAATACTTGTGTGTGTCTCGTCGTTTAAAAACTATTTCTGTGCATTCTTGATTCGGGGGCCCTTCTCTCTTTTACTCCTCTCTCTCTCTCTCCCTCTCCCTCTCTCAGGAATCTTATAGGATTCCACACTTGGTTCAGAGGTATGAGGAACACCTACCCCATTCTTCACACATAGTAGGAGTGCAATACGTTCAAGCTCCTTTCCATTAACCACTCAAAGTGGTCACTTGGGGCTGAAGCAAAGGGCTTCCCCAGTCCAGAGGTGGACGGGCCTCTGGTCCCTGCCTTCCCCTTCCTTCTCCAGCTGATGACAAACACGAGATGTCATCACGTCCTCCATTCCCTCATCTGTTATTCTGGGTACCAGAGTAGGGTCCCTCTGACCGAGGCTGGCCTTTCTCAAGAGGTGGGCTTGCCTGTGACCATCCTGTGGAGGGATGCAGAGGGCGAGGCACTCATCCTGCTTGTCAGACGGGATGCTGGCAGGAGGGCGGGACCGGCAGGGGTGGAGCTCCTAGAACAAAGGCCCAGGCTAGGCATCAAAAAGGCTCTGCAGGGAGCAGGCCACAGCAGCTGCCCGCCTCTGCTTCCAGCAGTCTGTCAGACAGCCCTGGCCTGGACCCTGTCGCCTGCCCCAGGCAGGGCACCTAAACAACACTCTGCTCAGAGAGGTCCTGTTCTCCAGCGTGATTGCGCCGGCACTGCTCTGTGGCTTTCTCTGTTTGGCCTGGGTGGCTGCCGCAGTTCCAGAGAGCAAAGGGATGGCTGAGAGCCGAGCCAGGAGCCAGCAGGGCCGCAAGAAGCACGCCTTCGCCCCAGAGCCTTTTGATGGAGCCAGTGGAGCCCCCAACCTCTGGCTGCATCGCTTTGAGGTCATCAACGACCTCAACCACTGGGACCATGCCACCCAGCTAAGGTTCTTGAAGGAGTCCCTTAGGGGAGATGCCCTGGAGGTCTACAATGGACTCAGTCCCAAGGACCAGGACAGCTTTGGGGCTGTGAAAGAGGCCCTGCTGAAGGCCTTCCGGGAGCCGGGGGCGGCCCCCAGCCACCTGCCCAAGGAGATCGTCTTTGCCAACAGCATGGGTAAGGGGTACTACCTCAAGGGGAAAATCGGCAAAGTGCCCGTGAGGTTCCTGGTAGACTCTGGGGCCCAGGTCTCGGTGGTCCACCCCAGCTTGTGGGAGGAGGTCACCGATGGGGACTTGGACACCCTGCGGCCTTTTGAGAATGTGGTAAAAGTGGCCAACGGGGCGGAAATGAAGATCCTGGGCATCTGGGATACAGTGGTGTCGCTGGGCAAACTGAAGCTCAAGGCCGAGTTCCTGGTGGCCAATGCCAGTGCTGAGGAAGCCATCATCGGGACCGACGTGCTCCAGGACCACAACGCCGTCCTGGACTTCGAGCATCGCACGTGCACCCTGAAGGGGAAGAAGTTCCGCCTCCTGCCTGTTGGAGGGTCCCTGGAAGATGAGTTCGACCTGGAGCTCATAGAGGAGGAGCCCTCGAAGGAGGGGCAGTAGGAGCCCCCTCTCCTGAAGAGCCCCCCTTTCCTTGTCCCCCAAACATGGGTGGAAGACCCGCCACAGTGGAGGGGAAGGGTGCAGGTCCTCAGGGGCCACTGGGCTTGGCCAGCCCTCTAAAACAAATTCTTGGAAACCTCCCCAGCAGGGGCAGAGCGAGGCCCTCCTCCCTCTGCAGGGGCCTCCCTGCCCCTGCTGGGGAGGTTTCCATTTGAAAAGGCACAGGTGAGGGAGAGCAGTCTGGCCTTCTTAGAGGGACAGGGTCCTCCTGGCTGTCAAGGTGCTAGTGCTGGCAAGGACTTGAAGGCTGGCGGAAGGTCCCAAGAAGGCTGAGGACTGTCTTTGAGTGAGGACTCGGGATCTCCGATTCCTTGGGAAGGCTCAGTCACCTTCAGGTCTGTGCAGCCTGACTCGGCGGGGCAGGGGGCTGGCTGCAGGGGCCTCACGAGCCAGACCCAGCTGTCTTGGCTGAGGGCCACAGCCGCTTGGGGACTCGTCCCTTGGTTTTTCCCACCTGCATGATATGTGTTTCCTTCTGTCATTTACTTTGAAACCCATGGAGCCTTGTGCCAGTAATTCATTACTTCCAAAACCAATAAAGACCGAGTCATGGCAAAACCATGTAATGTGTTGATTGGGGATGAATGGGATGGATGTGAGAGGGAGGGGAGAACAGGGAGTAAATGTCAAAGAGAAGGAATATTCCAATAGTTACTAAGTGCCTAACTTGGATGTGGGAGAATACATGAGGGCTGTCTGGAAAAAAGCCAGCCATTGTCAACATAATGAGAATGGCTACATGGTTGAATACTTTCTGGACATATAGAATGTGCCAAAAAAAACAAAATGTACATACATTTTAAGAAAGGAAAAAAAACTATTAAAATTGTAATACTCAGTATATACTGAACACAAGATGAATACAAGTCACGCTTGACTTCTGCAATTACAAGAGGTGCTCAAAGTGGTTACCATCAGTATTTATGTAATACATAAATAACATCTCTTAAAATGTGTGTATGCTTTTTTTGGCACTCCCAGTATATACAGTGACTCTTATCTTGGATATTATAACAGCCTCAATTTCAAATATTTTGACTTATTTCCTCCATGATACCTGCCATCATTTCTAAATCATAATTCCTCTAGTCATTTCAAACTATATGTTAGCATCTAAATAGCCCCTAATATCCCAAATTGACCCTAAAGTTATTTGTGAGATGTCTTGATTGAGGATTGGAAAATTATGGTTATTGTAAACAAGTGGGAAAGTATCTACCTGGCAAATACAGGGTCTGGCAGAAGTAACACCCCTTTTTTTATGAGCTAGTAATCTATACCAAATCTTTTATTACACAATTCTGTAACATACCATCACACACAGGCGCACTATACTGCTTAAAAAAGGACGTTACTGTAGGTTTTTACAGCTGCTGGGGAGCCAGGGCTTGGGGGCAGAAAGCAAGGTCAGGGGACGAGTGTTGACCTGCACTGGGCCAGCCCCAGGGAGTTTCGAAGGACAGAGGGGGCGGTGGCACCGGGGTATGGGGGTGGGGTTAGGAAGACAGCTTCTTCCTGGAGGGACTAAGAATGAGCCTGAAACTAGAGAGGCAGGATGGTGGCAGGGAGCATTCCCAGATCTGGGAATGGGGTGCCCAGCTTCTTTAGGGTCTACCTCATATTTGCTTCCAAGTGCCTGCCTCTCTCTGGGACTCAGCAGGGCCAGGAATCTGAAAACTTCCAGCCAAAAGGTGACACCGAGCGTGCAAAGCTGCAAGAGCTCTTGTTGGGAGGTGGGAAGGAACATCTTCCCTTCAGGATGAATGAGCCTTTTTTTTTAAGGATTTATATTTATTGTTTTTGACAGAGAGAGAGAGATACAGAGACAGAGACAGAGAGAAGGGGGAGGGCCCAGAACAGTCTCCATAGTTGCACATCATTGGTTTTTCCACATAGTTTCATTCCACAGGTGGGCTGGGGCTGCACAGGGCAGGAAATGGGCTGGGGTCTCACCCCGGTGAGATCTGAACAGGGGGCACTCCCCAGTTCAGCATATGGGTCCACACGGGCTGGGGCTGGGATTCAATCCTCGGTCCCCAGGGCTGCAAAGTGAGCGCCTAACCCACTGAGCCATCCGGGCTTCCCCAGGAATGAGCCTTTTCTTGAAGTTTCTACCTGAACATCCCTGGGAGAGAAACAAAGAGCTTGCCCGGGAGCCAGAGGTGGGCATGAGGCTGCTTCCCAAGAAGCCTCTGGGGACTTGTCCTTGGACCTCTGCAAGCTGATCTGAGCCTGGAGCCACTGCTCCTCCCTCAGGTTCCAGGTGTGCTTCTCCCGGGACCAGAGGCACCTGCTCAGCTCCTCACCGTCCTGATTACTGAAGCCCCAGCTCCGGGCAGGCAGACATCACAGGAATTAGCTCAGCAGCTGCAGGGACCTTCGGGTGGTGGGCGGGGCTGGATCAGGAAGACGTATTTTACTGAGACCGTGAGCCGGCCAGAGGCCTCACAGTAGAGGTAGAAGAACCGGGGGGAGAGGGGGTCTCCTCATGCTCCTCAAACCCTGCATCCCCTTCTCAAATTTGATTTTCAACCCCTAAGAAAAATCTACTTCTCTCTCAAGCCAAACCCTTCCTTGAGCGAACAACTCAGGTGGCACCTCCCTGTGACCTGTTTCCTCTAGGCCACCTACCTGGTGCTGGGCTAAAGGAGGGAGGGTGGGGAGGTGGGCAGGGGAATGAGGAATGGGGTGCCAGGCCAGAATTCCAGGGCAGCACCCAGGTCCCCGCCCGCCCTTCTCCATCACGGCAGGCAGGCTGGGGAGCAGGAGTGGGCGGCCTGTGTTTCGGAGGCGCAGCTCTTCTCCCCTGTTCTGAGGGCGGGGAGCCTCTGAGCCACCAGGCTCTCAGCTCTGCCTCCTGGAGGACACTGAGCGCCCAGGGTGGGCCCTGCGAGAGGGCGTGTCTGGGCACGGTCCCCAAGGAGGCAGGAACTAAGTGGTGGTTCTTACCTGGAGCACCTTCAGTCATACCTTAGGTCTCTTTACTCAAGAATTAAGACAGGTTCTGAGGGGGGTGGGGAGGGGTCGTGAACAGTGCAAATGTGTGAAGGTGGAACCTGGGCGGGAGGGTGGTGAGTGCTGCTCTCCTGGGAGCAGAGGTCAAGGGGGAGCCCAGGAGAGCAGCCAGGGAGTGGGCTGTGGCCACCGCTCTTGATGCCATGAGGAACGAGCTTGCTCTCGAGTCATATGCAAGTGTCCGAACCGTTTATCGGGTGTCTAGCTGTAAGGCGGAGTAAAGCAGCAGCAGAGAATCCAGCTTGGAAGCCAGGTCGTACTTAGATGTCAGGGTCTGAGTTTGAGAAGATGGAAAGAGGAGATAGACAGGCATCAACGTAAAGGACTAAGCCTGGATGCACATTTGAGTCACCTAGGAAGATCAGTTAAAGCTGGTTCTGCTGGTGGCCCTAATGAGCAGCCTCGCTCAGGAACCCGGGTCTGAATCCCAGCTGCATCTACCCCGTGGCAACCCCAAGGGCGATCCCCCAGAGCAACAGCAAGGCAGCGTGAGCACCACCTGGGAGCTGGTTAGAAATGCAGAATCTCACCCCCTCCGGGCCTGGACTAGAATCTGCAGGTGATTCTCATGCACACAAATGTTTGAAAAGTCCTGGCCTAGAGCATTTTGATCCTTCTAGTTAAGGGACAACTCATGGCCCCCACAAGACCCCACTTCTCTAAAATAATGACCATTACACACTGAATGCCTACCAGTTCCCAAGACAGTACTAGAGAATTCCTCACGCTTATATTCAGCACATATTTATTTTTAAACCTCTGTTTTGAAATCATTTCAGATGTACGGAAAAGTTGCACGAGTAGTACAAAGAATTTTCATACGTGTTTTACCTAGTTTCCCCCAAATATTAACATTTTACCAATTAACATTGTTCAATCTCACTCTTTCTCTTTTTCTGTATATGAACTGTTTGATAATTGTAAATATAGAAATATATTCCTGAATACTTTAGTGTTTATTTTCTAAAAAAACAAAACAGGGAATTCTCATATGTAAGCATAATACAATGATCAAAATCAGGAAAGTAACTTTGGTATAATATAATTGTCTAAGCTTCAGACCTTATTCCATTTTTCTAATTATCCCATTAATGACCTTATAGCAAAAGAAAACAATGTTTTCTGGCCCAGGATCCAATCCAGCCACACAGAGCATTAGTTGTTATGTCTCTTTAGTCTCCTTTAATCTGAACAAATCCTCAGTCTGTCTTTGTCTTTTGTGACCTTGACATTTATAAAGAGACCTGGTCACTGACTTTGTGGAATGTGAATCTACGTTTGGGAGACTGATGTTTTCTCATGATGAGATTCAGGTTCTGCATCGTGGGCAGGAATACCCCGCAATGATGCCATGTTCTCACTGCATCACATCAGAGGCAGGGGATGCCTGTTTGCCTGTGATCGGTGATGTTAACTTTAATCAGGTGGTCTGAGTGGTGTCCGCCAGGTATCTACCTCCACTGTAAACTGTTTTTCCCTGTGTAATTAATGAGTGTCTTCTGGGTTAATACTATTAAAAGTATAATATGTATTACCTATAATATATAAGTAACCTACTTCTCATCAGACTGTCACAATCAAGATCCACTGATTGCCTGCAATGGTGATCTACTTTTATTAGCCAGCACTCTAAAGAAAGTGCCCTTCCTGTTTATTTATTTATTACTTATTTAAAGTGTAGACCCACAGACTCTTACTTTATTCAGTTATATGCTAATATTGCCACTGCATATATTTAAGATTTATTGTTTGAGAGAAGGTGAAAGAGAAGGGGGGAGGGCCCAGAGAATTCTCCACAGTTGTACATCATTAGTCGCAACACAGTTTCACTCCACACAGGTGGATGTGGGGCCATGCAGGGTGGGGACCAAACCAGGGGCCTCCTGCATGGGAGGCGAGAACCTTCACCGCCATCTCAGCGGTAACCAGTGGTGCCATAGTTCAGCATATGGGCCTGCATGGGCCGGGGCCAGGACTTGATCCCCAGACCTAGTGGTTGTAAGGCAAGTGCACAACCTGTTGAGCTATGCCGGCATCCCGCTACCATTGTTTATTTTGATGCTTCAATTGTTTTAGATTTGGCCTCGGGAACCTCTTCAAACAGGCTCCTCTCTTGGAACATGCCCCCATCATATTTTGAGCCTTTCCTTATTTTCTGTCAGGAGATGTTCCAAGTTTATTTTGTATCTTCCTTGCACCAGCCCTGAAATCAGCCATTTCTCCAAGGAGCTCTGGTTTCTTTTGGTGGAGTCTGTCTGGAATGCAGAAACCAGCATCTGGGTGTTAGATGTGCTCACTGCTGTTGGGATGTCATGATTTCTAGGTTGTCTCAGTAATCAGACAAAAACATACAGTCCCTCTCTATATGTTCCTATAGCCATTGCTCCATATATTAAACATTTGAGTTCATACTGATAGCTCCAATTCCAACCCAGCACCATAGGGTTTATTCTAACCTTCCCGCTTTTCATAATTGTAACTTCTTTCTTCAACAATGAGAAACCTGGCTCCAGGCTACTTCTTGGCTCAATCCTGAATACCCAGAAATAAATTTCAGAATTGCTAACCCATATGCCTATGAAAAACAAACCTAGAAGCAACCAGTTATGAATCACCTACTCAGTGCCAGGTGTGGGTGGCCCTTGGCAGCAAGTAAGGTGAATTATGACATCAGACTGCAGTCATCTTAAGAGCTGAGGCTCGCAGGTGTGTAAGGCTTTCCACGCCAGCCTGAAGGTATGACTTGATCTCGAGGACACAGTGTGTCCATTGGGAGGGCAGCTGGAGTCAGAGACCGAAGGCTGCAAGTCCTCTGTGGCAATGCCAAGGGAGTGGCTGGCCTCCATGCCCCAGAGAGGTGACCTGGCCTGCCCACCTGGTCCTCAGCCACTCAGGGCACACTGAGGCAGCTGTCAGACTGACGCCACCACACATTCCAGTCCCATTCATCACTGTCCTATCCATAGTCCCCTGTTGCCAAGCAGCCCCGGGTAATAAACGTGGCTTTCCTGGCTGGGCCGCAAGGAGGGCAAATTCTGGTCAGGCCACTCTGGCCATCAACTCCACCCAGCTGTTTTCTTCCTCGTTGTGGGTTCATAGTTCTGTCTACTCAGAGACTGTGGGTCAGCCTTCCCTGAGCCTGGACTGGGGCGAGTGCTCCAAGTCATGTGCTGCCCGTGGGACTTGCCTGGGGCCAGCCCTGCCTGGCTCTGCCTTCCTGAGTTCCTGTTAGAGCATATTCCTCCCTGGGAAGTGTGTGAAGTGGGCCCTGCCCTCTAGGGATATGCAGTCAGAAGAGAAAGGCAGCCAGGCCCAGGCTGTGTCCCCTGTCACCTGTGCAGGGGCACAGGGCAAGTCACGTGGTGGGAGTCAGACAGGGCTCCATCAATCTTTAAGTTGCGCTTTGAAAGACAAGTGGTCATTTCTCAAAAAAAGATGGAGAAAGGGGAGGAAAGGGAGCAAGGATCAGCGGGGCTGGTGCCCTAATGGTTGTGACTGGGCGGGATGGGGGCAGGGAAACCGAGGGCCAGGCGTGGAGGGTTCTCTGTGGCTGTTGAGGACACTCCAGAAGGCTGGAAATAGCTGATGCTGCATTTCTTTAGCTCCAAGATGCTCCCAATTAAAAAGTGCATTACTCATTTAGTAGTATTTTTTGTAGAAAGTAAACTCCTGTAATATAAATGTATGTACCCATGGCATCCTATTTTGAGCATGTGTGTGGAGGGTGGTGGTGGATGTGGGTCCTAAAGTAGAGAAAATATTTGATTTCAGCTCAAGTACCGAGATCCATGCAGCTGCTTGGTGGGCAGTGCTGTAAAGCAGCAATCCCCCACCGGGGGTGGGGTATGTGTGGGGAGTGGAGGGGAGTGAGTGGTTTCAGGATGATTCAAGCTCCAGATGTAGCTTAATTGTCACTTATCACTCACAGGGTTTTGATATGAGTCTTCAAGCAATTGATTTATTATGGTCTCTGTGCAGTCAAACCTCTCTGCTAAGTTAATCTGTGTTTGTAGCCACTCCCCAGTGCTAGCTTCACTGTCTTAGCTCCACCTCAGATCATCAGAAGTTAGATTCTCAGAAGGAGCCACAACCTAGAGTCTCCACATGCACAGTTCACAGTAGGGTTCATGCTCCTTTAAGACTAATGCCTCTGCTGATCTGACAGGAGGCGGAGCTCAGGTGGTGATGTGAGCATGGGGAGCAGCTGTAATTACAGATGAAGCTTTGCTCACTGGCCCCACTGCTCACCTCCTGCTGTGTGTCCTGGTTCCTAACAGGTCACAGACCAGTACCGGTCCATGGCCAGGGAGTTGGGGACCCCTGCTGTAAAGGATTCTGGGACTGTGTTCAGCTACAGCCAGAAAGACGCTGTGGTTGATTAGTGATGTCTGCCCTGGGAGCAGGGGTAGAGCGAGCGCCTGCTTTGTGTAATCAGGGCCTTCATCCTTGCGTAATGGGGAGCTGTGGAAGGGTTATAGGCAGGGAAGTGACATCTGCCCTTGTAATGCATCTGAGCCTCAGTTCACAAACTTACAAGTCTGAGAAATGTCATTTAAAAATGTTTTTCTGAAATTAAGGCTACTTATGTCCAACTCTGAATCCCCATTCAGTTCTCCTATTACTTACAGTCATTTTGGGGGCACTGTGCTCCCTGTTCTGTACTGGGGACAGGCACTCCCAGAACCATATAGCACAGAGGCACTGGGGGAGAGGGGACGCAAGTCCTGGATGCCCAGGTGCACTGTTCCCATGGAGACACCCATGTCCCCACCCACATGATCCCTTTAGGCCATGTGGCTGTGCTGCTTTGGGTGGGGGAACATGAGAAGTCTGCGTCTCAGGTCCTGCCTCCCTAGGGACACCAGACAGGCCCCCTGTGATGTCCTGCCACTTCCTTTGGGTGGGGCCACTGAGCGATATGTAACTGTTCTTTCGAGGACTGACCACCATCCAGCCAGATCTGTCCTCCTTGTCTCCTCTTACCCGTCCCAAGGCCACCCCACACCTCCTTAGCCCGGGCGCTCAAACAGATTCTTGTCCATGCGTTTTGACAGGTACAAAAGTAAGGGAAGAAAAGGGTCAGATGATCCAGGTGACACTGGCTTTTGGACCAGTAACATAAGATAGCCCTAAAAGGCCAGGCTACTTACTGAGATGGAAGAATTGGGGGCAAAAATACGTGCTAGTATTGTCAAGTCCCACCATAGCCCAGGGAGTGGGTATGGGGAATAAGACTGGATACCGCAAGCTTGTCTGGAGGGAGGATTCTGCTCCAGCCCAGGTTTAGGCTAAAGAGGCTCCGTGGGGAAGGGGGACTGATTCCCCAGGTATTGAGAGGGGTTGCCGACAGGACCTGGGGACATCAGTTATGAGACATGAGAGACAAGTCCAAGGTGGTGGTTCTCTCTGGGGGCAGATTTGCCCATGTCTGGAGACAGTTTTAGCTGTCACACTGGGGGTGGGGGGAGGACAGTGCTACTGGCATCTGGTGGGTAGAGGTCAGAGATGCTGCTGACCCTCCCCCCCGCCCCCAATGCACAGAATGGCCCCCAACCCAGGATTCTCCAGCCCCAAACGTCAGTAGTGCTGAGGCTAAGAACCTGGCCTGAGGTGACTCCGGGTTGCTGACTTGGCAATTTCTGTCTAAGTCCCACAAGGCCCCTGCAGGGTCGGTTTTGTCCCCATTTAACAGATGGGGGTAGGTCTGTTGCTCAAATGGTCAGTGCTGAACTGAGGCTGGAGTTTAAGCCAGCCTGGTGTAATTCAGTCTGCTGGAGCAGTCTGGACGAAGATTTGGTCAAAATAAATTTAGGCTGTTTTTATTTATTTTAAATAGAGCAAGGCAAGACAAGAGTGAGTAGAAATGAATTTGAAAGGCTGAAGTGCCCAACAAATAGGTCTTGGTTAGCTAAACAGTGTGTAAAGTATTTGCAAAACTTATACACGTGAACACATTCATTGTTTTTCTTTTATCAATTTAAGATAAAAAAATTTCATAAAAATCACCAAACAAGTAGAGGAGACATAACTGGTTGAAAATAAACTGGGAGGACTACCCCCTCCAAAAAACAAAAAAAACAACAAAAAAACCCTCCACAAAATTCCAGCTCTTTTTCTTTGTTACTTATTATTGCTTGATTAATTTTGTCATTTAAATTCCTTCTAGTATTGTTTTGTTTTCTATAAAAGCAATAAGTGCTCATTATAGAAAAACCAGAGAATGAGGTCAATCCAAAAATATATAAAGAAACTTCATGAAGAACCTTGCACCTGCTCACCCTCCTTAGGTTACTCATGACATATTTTTCCAGATTTTTCTCTTTAGACATTCACATGCATGTGCTTTCCTTCGTTCTTTCTCTCAGTCTTGTTTTTTTTCCTCATTAGCAAAAATAGGGTCATAAAAAAAAAAAATAGGGTCATATAATACTTTTTGTTTTGTAAATACCCGTACTGGATTGAACCAACTCCTTGTTTTTGGACATTCAGGTTATTTTCACCATTTTGCTGTTAGAAACCTCACAGTTCAATACAAAGGAATGTTCGGCAACCAAGTACAAGCAAGATACACAAATCTCACAGCTCTGTTGAGTAAAAGCCAGACACAGACATGTACAGTGTGAGTCCTTTTATATAATATTCTAAAACAGGCAAAACTAAACCACAGTGTGTAGAAATGCAGGCTCAGGAGGCAAAATTATAAAGAGAAGAAAGGGTGTGGTTACAACAGAGGCCCGCGAGCTCAGGGGCTGTGTTGGGACAGACGTCTGGGGACACTTGAGGGCCAGCAATGTCTTCATTCTCGACTGGGTGGTGTTTATGTGGGTGTTTGCTTTTTACGAAGTCACTAAGCAGTGCATTTATGTTTTATGCCCTTTTGTCTATATGCATGACAATTCACAATAAATTTCAGAAATGAACAGAATTAAAATTGTTGGCTGAAATAGTAACTAGAAATTTAAAGCAGGGGGTCATTTAAGCAAAATACTTGAAAAAGCACAAAAAAGGATACACTTCCCCTCCATGCAACAACAAAATCCCAGTTTTTCAAAAATAATGTGGAATATACTTTTAGACCAAGTTGTCCTTTGGGATGAATTGTTTGCCTCCCAAACTTGTTTTTAACCAGACTTGTTCTTTTGTTTTTGACCAAATCATCTGGATTATGCCAAAGCCCAGGCATTTTCTGTGGCCCTCACTGCGCTGCTTTTTATTCATCTTTGATGGTGATGATTTAATTTTCAATAAAAACCTCACTTTCTGTGTTTCACCACCTGCCCTTGGGGCAAAGAGGCTGTTGTCCTGCCTCAGCTCTGAGCTTAAACTTTGTCTCTGTCTCCCACCCACCCACAAACGTGCATCACTGAGCACCCACAGTGTGCCAGGCACTCTTCTAGATTCTGAGACAGCTGAAACGGAGAGTTCAGTCTCTGCTCTGGCAGAAAGCCCCGTTTTTACATCAAACAGACAAAAACATAGTATGCCAGGTAGTGGTAAAAAGAAATGAACCAGGGTAAGAGGAACCGTGCATAGAAAGTGATGTGGGGGTTGCCTTGCAACTGCGAGGTCTGAGGATCAAGTCCTGACTCTGGCCTGTGGAAACCCAGATGCTGAACTGTGGCACAGCTGGTCACCACCAGGATGGCGGTGAAGGTTCTCGCCTCCCACGCCCGAGGCCCGTTTCGGTTCCACTCCGCGTGGCCCCACATCCGCCTGTGTGGAATGGAACTGTCAAAACATGATGTGCAACTATGGGGACTGCTCTGGGCCCTCCCTCCTTCTGTCTGTCTATCTGTCTCTCACCTCTCAAAACACTAAAACAAGTCCTTTAAAAGAAAAGGATGCACAGTGCTGCGCAGAGGTAGTTGTGGGCGCCTCGTGGAGATGCTCTTTGCACAGAGATCTGTATGAAGTGAGGGAACAAGCCAGGAAGGTGACGGGACGGGCATTCCATGCAGCAGGAGTAACAAGTGCAAAGGCCCTGGGTGTTCTGGGAATGGCCCACAGGCCAGAGTGGGCGGGCGGAGTGTGTGGGGGGTGGGGCGGTAGGTCATGCCATCAGGGAGGGTGACCAAGGCCAGATCAGGTGGGGACTTGCCGCTGAAGAGGCTCGGATGCTCAGCTGAGTGGGTGGAGTGGTACAGGAGGGTGTGGCATTGAGGAAGCCATGGATCTGCTGTCTGTTTTAAAAAGATCTTGGTGAGTGTGGGGACAGCCTGGGAGGGGGAAGCAGGGAAACCCGCGTGGGCTTTGCTGAGGCCAGGGCTGCCCCCAGTTCCCTCTGGTGGCCTCTCCTTTGCTCTGGTTTGCTCTTTGGCCTCATGTGAGGAGAGGCTTCACTCTGCGGGGTCCCTTCACTCTGGAGATTGGGCATTGACCCCCTTTTCTCTCTGACTCACTGTCGGTAAAAACTCACCTCATGACTGACCCATTCATGACCAAGTACAGGAGCCCGCACTCATCCCTTAAAGTGCATCTTGTCCAAGACACCCCCTCATGCCAGCCTGTCAAGCACATTTGGGGTCCTGATTCGGGTGACCTGGGTGCCACCTTGCTACCTCGGGGTCACCCCAGATCTGGGGAATGCGCCATCCATACCTGACTCCAAATTATTGTATTCAGGTTGAATGGAACAGGGCTGGGGTCAGCGTTCCATTTATGCCATTGGACACTTTCTTGCAGGTCGACTGTGTTCACTCAGTAGGGGCCATGAATCATTTAGTAATCAAATGCTGAAATTTACAACTCATTTTCTTTTAAAAAATAGGCAACAGAGCAGATTTCAGGCTAGTCCTTCCTGCACAAACGTTACTCTCATTTACTCGCAATCCAGTGAACTTTCCTGAGTTAGGGAGGAAGGGTGGTGTTCCTTCCACTCTGCCAGGTGACTCAGACCCAGGTCAACTCTGCCGCTGCCTCGGTGGGAACCCCCAGAAAGCCCTGGCTTCCCTGCATCGGTAGGGATCACCGTCAGCCCTGCGGCAGCCGGCTTCTGGTCTTCAGCAAGTTTGTTTCCAGTACGTAAAAGAACGCTCACGCTCACTTTCCCTCTTTACTCTCCACACTCTCAACTCCAATAACCCCACTCTTCCATAGGCAACCTCACTTCCCTTTGCTTGCAAAAGAAGAGGCCAGAGCATCTTTTATTATATAATACACAGGCTGTTATACAACTATGTCTTCCTTGTTCTCTGCAAAGGTGGGTTTGAAATGACTTCCAAAATTATACATATTAAGATAGAAAAGATTTTATATAAAAATTAAGGTCAGAGAAAAGAGTAGGGGGGAGTTTAGGATACAAATATACAAATCACAGGGTCTATCATAATTACTAAAGGTGGGGTATGAATTTGGCTTTGAGCTTCCTGGCAGCCAAAGTAAGAAAGGAAAGATGATCCACTTAATGATTCACTGAGGTAACACATACCCATTCTTCAGGAAGAGCAATGAGATTTCTGGACTGAGTTCTGAAAGTTTGTTTTGCCCAACAAAGTATCTAAGTGTGGTGGAGAGAAAGTAGTACCTCACCCAGGTCCTGTTCTGATCATAGTTTTCACTGATGCCTCTTCTGGACCCCATGCTGTTCTGTGCCCTGTGCTGGTCTGCACTTGACTGGCAGCTGCTTTGACCAAAGCTTTTAACTGAAAAGTTTCAGGGAACTGTCACAACCTCCAGTTACTCAGAATTTACACTTGAAGTATGGTGTCCTTGTTGATTGTCTCACTAGCGCTCTCGCTACTATTGCCCTGAATTTCCTTTCTGTTGGAAGGACACATGCAAATAAATTCTGGAACTTTTGGCATCTCTCTCTCTCTCTCTCTCTCTCTCTCTCTCTCTCTCTCCCTCTGCACTGCCTGGCTTCTCTTTGAGCGTCTCTGAATTGCCCTGAAGGGCTGGAGGCGTCTGTGGGCTTGTTTTGTCTTTGTGAACAGCACCTAGATGAGACACCACCTGAAAAACACCCTCATCCCCACTGTTGGCCCTATTCTGTCCCTGAGTCACCCTCTTCTCTGCTCCCCCTTTCAGTTTAACCACTTCCTGCCCACTATTTGTTGTCTAAATAGCACAGTCAGAGTGACATATTTGCACACTCCCCTGCCATCTCATGTAATTTTCCTTCCAAGCTGATTGCTTTTCTGAATGTCAAAATTATGTCTTCTGACAGTGTTCCAACTTTTGTCTTTGTTGGTAAAGTAATCGTAGTTACTCAGATGTATTGAATGCTTCCTCAATGTCAGGCACGGGGCTAGGCTCTTTTTAACGCCCTATCTCACTTAAGCTCCCCCAAAGCCCCAAGAAGTAAGTACAGGTAGCGGTCCATATCCATAGGTTTTATACCTGTGAATTCAACCAACTGATATTGAAGAATCCTTTTAAAAAATAATAGTCCCACAAAGTTCTAAAAAGCAAAACTTGAATTTGCCACGCATTAAGCCTTACACTGAATCCACATGAATGAAGTAATGTGTAGGCAGAATGAAGTAATGTGTAGGCACACCCTATTGTAGCCTATATGTAAATATAGGTTATATTCAAATACGACACCATTTTATAGAAGGGCCTTGAGCATTATTGGCTTTTGGTATCAGAGTTGGGGAGTGTCCCGGAATCCACCCACCTCAGATACTGAGGCACGACTGTGTTATCCTCACTTTACAGACTGGAAAAACGGTGGCCAAGACCCTTGCCCTGGTCACCCAGTGTAGGGTAGAGTTGGCATTGGTTCTTGGATCCATCTAACCCCAGTCTGTGTGCTTGAGCACCACCCAGGACCCCTTCCCTGGTATCTAAAAAGCGTGACAACCATGCCCCCCACCCCCAACCTAGCATCTCTCTGCTTGGCCAGCTTGCTCATCTTTGTTGACCAGAATTAGCTCCAGTGCTTTATGATAGCATCTTCTACCTTCTGGGTGGTGGGAATGCGTAAAGGAAGCGTTGGTCAGACATTCTGTTTTTAACTAAATGACCTTTCAAGCAGGTGGATGTTGAGTCTCCTTTCCCCACTGGCCACTGTGCAGGGCTGGGGACTGCCCCCGGGTGTTACCCAGCTTGGCCATCTGGATGGTCAGCTGATGTGTTTCTCCCTTAGGCTCTCTCAGGTGTCGTCTCACCCAGACCCGTGAATTCCTTGAAGATAGATGTATTCCTGACCCAGAGCTCCTGAGCTTGACTGTCATCACTCACCTCTGCCCCCAGCCATGGCTGAGAACATCCCCAGGACAGCAGTGAACCTCTCAGCCCCCAGAAGCCTAGCTCTGCCTTGGCCTTGTGCTTATGCACTGGCTCTTGTCTCAATTGTCCCACTGAATCCTGAGCCTGTCTTCACCAAAGATGCTGCCTTCATGCACATTGATGGAGGCTGCCAGAAGCTCCAGCCTGGCAGGGCCTGCCCTTTTGTCTGCTGAAAGAGGGTCACTATCTCCCAACATGCAGCTTCCTTCTCAGGGCAATATGCTCACCCCTAGTCAGCAGTCAGCTGCCCCTCCCACCTTGTCTGTTCTCCACCAGGAGGCTCAAAGAGTTCCGCATGGGACAGGGTGGGCAGAGAGCTTGCTGAGCCCTGAACAATGCTTCCTGTGGGGCCCCTGCCTGTGGCGGCCCTTGGCCACTGGAAGCCAAATGTCCCTAATTGATGGAAAGGCCCAGGAGAGCAATGGGAGCAAGGAGCTGCTATTCCAGAGTCTCTTGGCAGAGAGCCTTGGTATGTCCTTCCTTGTCTAGCTCACAGTGACATTGAAGAGGTAGACCAAAGTGGTACTTCATAATGGGGACTCCAGGGATGAGAGGGAAGTTGTGTTTAGTAAATACTGGCTGAATAAATAAAGTGATGTCATGGGATCCACAACCAAAAAGATGTCGTCTTCCAGAAGCATGCTGGGTGACTGCCACGAGACCCGCAGGAGCTTCAGGAGTCAGGGTTATTCCTCACAGGAGGCAGAGAGGGAAGTAGAGATGGAGGGGAGCCCAATGACTTAGCAATGGCATTCCACAACTGCCTTGCACATTCCCAATTTCTGCCCCATTAGCTGGAACCTGAGACCCCTCTCCGGCAAATGGGTAGCTGCACTCAAAGGCTTAAAAAGGAAAAGTTGCCCTACATGGAAAAATTAATTACAGTTGGACACAGCTCTTGCAAAAATGGAGGCAAGGGAGTGTAGGGCTCTGGAATCAGTAGACTTGGAGCAAAATGCCTCACCTCTCTCTTCCTGCTCCCACATCTGTGAAATGGTGACCCCCAGCCCCCCAGAGCTGATGTGAGAGGTCAATGCTCGCCAAGTACCTGTGAGTAGGCCATTATTGTGACATAGACCCATACAGCATAGCAAAGGGCAATTTTCATCAGGCTGCTGTGGACAAAGTCAGGAAACCTTGGAAATAAGATTTGTCATCTTGTGGGGGAGACTATCTCTATGTGAGTGCTGCCTTCATAATTATCTGTGGTTCAAAGCTTCCTTTTCTCAGTCACAGTAAACAGGGACCCTGATGCGGTGGTAGAACGTAGCTTTCTTCACTGTTGCTCACAGTTCGCTCTTTTGGTAGGTTTCATTTGGAGCCTGTCCAGAGAGATGATCCTAGAATTGCACATCCTAGAGACCTAGCATGCCGCCCCTGCTCTTTGGAGAAAGCAAAAGAACTAGGCCATTGCATCCAAGTAGAGGTGCCAGGCAGACCCTTTCCTGTAAGACCTGCAGGCTGCGCGCCATCATAGTTAACACTGAGGCCTCCATAAAAAGCATTTGAAAATTTCAGGCAGTTTTAGAATAAAAAGTCACAGGTCAAGGAGAGACACCTTTTTCCTGCCTCTTGACTCTGAACAGATGCTCTCTTGGAGGAGAATCAGGCCAGGATGGTACATTTGGCTCAGCAAACTTGCCCAGCCCAGGACTGGAGCTCCAAAGCCAGTCACACGAGGGAGGCAGCTGCAAGGGCAGGGTTTCGTGTGTTTTGTTTATTGCTGTGTCTTCAGCTCTTCTGCTTTCTCCAAAAAGCCTGTCACAGAGCAAGCAACCCATCCCTGTTTGTTAAATGAATGAATAAATGTAAATTTACCAAAGGGGTTAATATGTAAAAGCACTAATGTCCTAAACAAAGTGCGATTCCTCCTCTCAGTGACTTGTGCAATATGTGAGGTCTTTGCCATGTGCTCCCAGCCTCTGGGCCATACCCCAGCCCCACAGAGCTCGTCCCTGACACCTGCCTCATTGCACTGCATGTCCTCTCCCTGCTAGGCGTCTTTTCTAGCAAACATCTGCTCTTTCTCCAGACCCCAACTCGAATGCCACCACCACCTCTGATTTCTCAATAGCACGTCCCTGTACCACTTTATGCCACAACTAACTACATTGGCATTATCTTTCCTATCAGACCTCATGTTCCTGCAAAGACAAGGATGTTTTGTTTGTCGGGCAGCCCAGCACATCAAGGGGGTCGTGGTGAGCAGGGAGCCAAGAGCCAGAGCAAGTGCAGGCAGAACGAGTAAGGGGAGCAGCCGGTGTCATTACCTCTTCTGATCAGCAGATGGGTACAACGGGAGCCACACGATCAAAACTTTTACCATAGGGCCCAAGGACTGAACACTTTAGGCCAGTACATTTTCCACAAAGTTAAAGAGAAAAAAGAAATCTGATTAACTCAGTTCTGTAAGTAAAAACCACAAGAGGATAAACTGGGGTACAAAAATCAGGAAGACAATGCTTTCTTTAGTAATGAAATAATTTATTATTCGTTAAATGGTTGAACAATACAGAAGTTTACATATACACAGCAAAGATTCTCTAAAACATGTAGTTCTAAAAATGCATGTGCTAACTGTAATAAAAAGCACCATTCTCTATGTCTTGACACAGGATTTACATTGGCGTCATATGTACATGAAAGAACATCTGGAAACAGGATTGCATACTCTCTCATCTGCTGCTCCCTGTTTAGGCTGTTTACCATTAGAAAGATGGCCCCCACACTGATGGTTTAACAGCAACATTCCCAGAGCACCAATTCTAGGGACGAGGGGTAAAGGCCAGTTTGGTTCTCAGGTCAAAGCTAAAATAAAGAATTCTCCCCTCAACGCCCCAGCCCCGCTACAGAGAATAAGAAACCAAAGTCAAAATATCTGGATAAATCTTAGAATTGGTTGCCTTACTAATTCTCATTTTGTAATTTTCTTTTGAGAGAAGACAAAGATATTTAATTTCTTTAGCCATTCAATAGCTGGTCTAGCAATGCCAGGCAATTCTTTCTTCTTCCAGAATATAGTGTGAGAAAAATCACCCATGTACTATTAATGAAAAAATCATGATAAATCACATAGTGCATGCTCCCCACCCCCAACCCCAGGTATCTTCAAAATAAAGAGATCTGGTTGTGTAGAATGAGAAATACCACCTCATCTAAAGGGCTGTTGAGTCGTTTTCTCCCAGGAAGAAGTTTTTAAATCAGCAGTAGCCAGTTCCTTAAACACAGTGAATCCAAGACTTAGAGAAAAAGAACAGATTGCCATACCGGGAAACTGCCTTGCAGCTTTCCACTTCTGGTGCTCAACACACAGGGCCGGTAAAGGGGAAGACGAAGAAACTTGGGGAAACGAGTAAAGACTCAGGTCTGGGGGGATAGATTATAAAGTACAATGAAAGTGATTTTCTTGCCAATACAGTATGGTATAAAAACCTAAGTAATAATGTGCATGTATATACTTTGTAAAAATAAGTTTTCTCTTGGATGAGGGAGAAGCAAGAAAAAAAAGCCCATAAAATCTATTAGCAAGCCCCAAGATAATGCTAGACAGTTATCTTGAGCATCACAATCCTACCTAGTTTTGTTTTGCTTTTCTTCCACACCCTAAGATTTGCTCTTGGCCACATCAGGGATGGAGAACAGAGGCCCAATGGGAACCCCCAAGTAAGGAAGGTCCCTTTATTTCTTTTGAAAAAAGTAGAGGTTAAACAAAATTACCCACCTTAAAGAAACCAAAACCAACTCAAGTTGCTGATTGTGGGGTCAGGGCCTGCTTAATGCTCAATTCTGAATGGGCACTGAAGTTTTTTTAGTCTTGGGTTGACAGAAATCTAGGTCCTGCTAAAAAATGTGATGCTCTTTGAATCACTAACTAGCATTAGGTCTATGACTAGAGAAAGGTGTCAGCAGTCACTATCAGCACCTTGATGAATTCAAGATCTCTGCTTAGCAAAAGCACACCCAAATGCTAAGCCCACCACTCTTAAGCCAACAGGCATGGACAGCTATGTTTTCTGGGATGTTAAGAGAAGCACACATATATATTTCTCGCTGCATAAAATTAAATCGGACTACATACTCTTATTTTCCCATTTGCATTGCAATAGAATCAATAAGAGCATAGTGCAGATTTCTTTTCAGTTTTTTAAAATCAATTTTTCACATAAAAATATGCATGTGCCTATATTTATACACATCTCTATTTACGTACAGTTGTCAAAGTCTTAAAGGCTGGGGTTTATATCTTTGCCCATCCCCTCCCCCCAACAACCCTAATAGAAAGGTTTTTTTCATTTTCCTTTAAAAAAAAAACCCCAAAAAACCCAACACAACCAAAAAGACTGTATAGCTCTTAAGCCACGCTGGTGGATCAGTGAATGAGGACAGACTGGTGAATCAGGGCTGCTGATCAGCCGTGTGGGAAAGTGGGATTAGCTGCCTTGGGCTGAGTTTGCTGGTCCTGAAGGTTACAGTTTTGGTCACAGAGGCCCGTCTAGCATGCTGATTCAGTTGACCTCAAGCTCTGAAAGTAATATTTAACCCTGGTGTCAGTTTATCACAAGTGCATTAAAAATACAGCGATCTATCAACTTCCACTTTTCTATGCAGTTAAATTGAAAAGGACCAGACAAACAGTGCAAAGGTCAAATAATTACTGGTTTATATTGGGACAGTACATTTCATATTTCAACCAAAAGACAAAAATTCAGTTTAACTCAAAGGCACAACAATTAAAACACAGAAAATGGCATCTCTCAGGTGCCTTATTTCTAAATTAAACAAACAAATACACAAATTTTGTTCCCTTCCCTCCCCCAATGCAAGCCCACAAGCTTTTCCCAAAGTCTTGCGTTTTCGATGCCATCAGCATCTAGCATCATGGACTTGTGAGGCGCTTGAACGTAGTAATTAAACAAAATGCTTGAGAGGTCTAGCGAATGGCATTTGAAAGGGACCTCAAAGTGCAGATATATCTTTTCACACACGTTTACAGGCTGAGCTGGCTCTTTGAACACTATCACTCTGCTTAAATTCAGGAAGCAGGCTTTAAAAATGCAAAAGGCATACACGTTGTGTTTCAGTGCAAATCTTCAGCTGGTAATTGGAAAAGATTCCAGCAATTAAAAAAAAACAAACAAGACCCTTTGTGTCACCTGCCCCTCCCCCCGACCCCCAAGCTGAAATGAAGGAAAAACCAGAACAAAAACAGAAGAGATACACATGACTTTGGGATCATTTAGCAATCCACTACTTCCAATTTAAATTTTTGTAGTACATTAAAGAATCATTAAAAGGAGAGAAACACAAAAGTAATCTTGCTTCGTTGACACTGCTCTTCACGTCTATAATGAGCTCCCATGTGCAGTGCATGTGAGTGTTTGGTTGTATGGAAGGTGGAGGTGATGGAGGAGTTGCCAGGCTGTGGCGAGACTGCAGGCCAGTGGGGGGCCCCCGGGGCGGCCACCGCTGCTGGTTCAGCCATGAGCCCTTAGGTTGCAGTGCGTCTGTGGATTTTAGGAATGTTCTCATCACTCTGTGACATACACTCTGTTTCAGTGTCACAGATTTTACAAATGGTTCAAATTCAATGAAAAAGATTCGCTAGAGGCTGAAAACACCAAGACCTCAAAAATATTAAGGGGAATGAACCAATTTGGTAGATACTACATACAAAGTTTCTAGAACATCTATAAAAGCACAAAGTCATAAGAATTTATTTTCCATTACATTAGTTTATATAAAATGAATAAATAGTATTTATAGATTTAATGTGTCTTATGTACAATACATGTGCTCTGTTTTAGCTTAAATAAAAATGCTACAAAGTGGGAGACCACTTAAGGGAGAAACCATAACCAACAAGAAAAATCAGCCTTTCAAACTATTAACCCAAAGCCTCCATAAAGAAGTTTCTGGGTGTGTCCAAAAATAATCACTGAAGAGAGGAATTCTAGTAACACTGTGCCATCCCCTCCCGTTCACCTGCAACAGAGTAAAATGTGGACTCTTCCTTTCACTGATGATGGACACTAGCTCAACTAGTGCCAGAGCTCAGTTATTGCTGAAAGTTAAATAGGAAAATAGAGTAGAATTGGACTAAATGTCACTTATTCGGGGGGGGGGGGGTAGAGGCATAATCACTTTGCGTTAAGTGGGAAATGGAGATCTCATTTATCTCTGAGGTAGGAAAAAAAAATGTTCCAGAGACAAGTAGCATCAATTCTGGGGGCAATGCGCCTCAGGGGCAGCAGTACACAGCACGGTCCCCCAACATCGCACAAACATAGATTGTACCGTTCTGTTTGTGAGAACAAACAACACTGGAACTTTTAGCTGTGCGATCCCAAAGACATGCTCTCCAGGTGTCCATTTTAGAGTGAGAAATACTGCTCCCATCCACACGTGGCTGGGGAAGGAGCACGGGGTGTGTGTGAAGGGTGTTTTCTGGAGGTATTCCCAACTCCTCACAGGGGTGAGGTACACGGTTAAGTGCTCTTAAATGCTGCTTTCAAAGCTTACTTTGGAGTTCTGAGATCAGGATCTCAGCTTCAGAAGTCTGTTTCCTTCAGTTTCCTAAGCACAAGACACATTCATACACTTCTGCTAGGCAAGTTACACAGTAAGCCAGAAAACGTTAAGAAAGGTCTGTAGGCTACATGGGGGGAGAGTAAATAAGAGGGGAAATTGCTGAGATGTGAAAGTTGCTTATTCGGTCTAAGAATTCTTAGGTGTTTCAAATCGATTGGAATGTACAGTCTCTCTCAGAGACAAATTTTTATGGAGAGAAAGAGAAGCTAGTGGATGCAATCAGAAACCCACGATCCTAAGCACTTCCTTGAAAATGTTTACAAAGCGGATTTGGTAAAGGTGGTACACTGAAGCTGACGTGCAGGGGACTTGTGGGCCGGTCCAATACACTACCTAATCAGATCCGACAGGGAGAACCATCCGGGCAGCCAAGGCGACCACTCTCTCTTATAGACCCAGACACATCTTGTGATTGTCCTGGAGCTTTATTCTCTTGATGCTGGAGCTGGAGTAGCCCTCGTCACTGCCGAGGCTCTGCATGCTGCCCCGCTCGTCAGAATCACTCACGCTGCTGCTGCTCCAGTCCAACTCACCCGTGAGATAGTCTGTGCTTTCCACGTCCACATCGATCTCTTCTGTGGGAGGACAAGAGAGAGACAGGGGTGAAGTCACTGTTTAGAAACTCAGGCTGAAAATCAAAGCGACTCCAGTCAAGCCTGTCTTTGGAGGTAGCTGCCTAATGGCTAAAAGGAAAGAAGGGCGAAGTACTAGAGGTCACACTACTCCACTTCTCTAAATCACAAGCAGGTTCTTGGTTCCCTCTCGGCTCTGCCTCTGGCAGGTGGGAGAGGATAAGGGGGAGGGGCTCACCCCTGTCAGAGTCTGAGCGCTCTGAGGAGACTGTGGAGCCGATGCTGTCCATCCGTATCCTCTCAATGCCCAGTTTCTCCAGCTGCCTCTTCAGGTGTCGCTGTTCTCGCTGAAGCTGGTCTATTTGGTGAATGGCTTTTCTGTCACAATCTTCAAGTTTCTGCAAGTCAAAGGGGCAGTTGTTGGAGCTCACAGGCAGATTTCAAAATTGGCAATGATTCTGCATTTTCCTCTCTAGCAGTAAAATGTGCCAATTCTCCTCAGAAACCATTTGGTGTGTCACTTGTCTAGCTTTTGGCAGAGACAGGAAGTTGACTGGCCAGTGACTCCTGTCTTTGTCTAACATCTTCAGCACTGACAATGCTGTGAGTCCCTGTGCTGCCACAGGGAGTCTAGAGGTGAGCTGACACTACAGCATCCTAGTATCCTTCAATTTTGATATGCAAAGGGCTACAGGCAGGAACCCCAACCTGGTCTCCCTTGTCTGCAGTGATAACCTGAGCACCTAGCTTCGGAAACAGAGAATTGCATGTGATGGGAGCTTAATAAACAGACTTCCATCAAAGGGATGCTTAATCAGGTGCATGTCCCAAATACATAAGCATTTTTTTGTGTCATGCCAAATATCAATGAACAGGAAATAACAATCCTGTTTGATGTCTGGATTCCAAATTATTCAACATAAGAGCTTAGAAAACATATTTCCAAAGACCACTTGATATTAAAAATCTGTCCTCTAGCTTCTCATATTCTTCAGATAATTAAGAAGTTTAACTTTGATTGTGTAAAGGTTTATTTTGTTGTTTTTGACAGAGACAGAGAGGGACAGAGGCAGAGAGAGACAGAGAGAAGGGGGAGGGCCCAGAGCAGTCTCCATAG